>JANIJG010023912.1:2668-21360 GCA_024611175.1 Megaceryle torquata | reverse complement strand
AAACCAGTAGCAATAATACATAAAAATTTTTTGACTTTGTTGTTTTGTGGGGTTTTTTTTTTTGTTTTTTTTTTTTTTTTTTTTTTTTTTTTTTTTTTTTTTAGTTCCTCAAGCAGGAATGAACTTACTGTGAAACACTGGTACAGGCTTAGGTCAGGTTCAATCTAACTTATGCCACCACAGATGCTTATCCTCCCAGGAGTTAAGATTGTGCAATTTCAAAACCATTCCGTCAAAAATACTATCCAGAAATGTGAACAACTTCAGATATTAAGAGGCACAAAATAATAATAATAATAATAATCAGTGTACCTTCCTGTAGTCTAACTCTGCAGTAGTCTATACTGTAAAGCAAACATGACACTCAAATCCAGAGGAGAAACCAACCTACTGTCCCTAGTCTGAACACAACTCTTCAGGGGTCAGGTTTCACTGTACCACTCTGTTACAGTGGGAATTCTGATAAACTCATAGTTAAACTGAACTGTAGCCCATGGAAGCCCATGAGCATACAACTTTATTTAGGTACTTGTTCCAGCACCTTATTACCACAGCTGTATAAGACTAGGTAAGAGTCATGAATTTTCATGTGCACAAACCATAAACATAGAATCATCAATGTTGGAAAAGACCTTTAAGATCGAGCCCAACCACTAACCCTACTCTATTAAGTCCACCACTAAGCCATATCCCCAGGCACCACATCTATGTGTCCTTTAAACACATCCAGGGATGGTGACTCAAACATTTCCCTGGGCAGCCTGTTCCAATGCCTGACAACCCTTTCAGTGTAAATTTTTTTCCTGATGTCCAGTTTAAGCCTCCCCTGGTGCAGCTTGAGGCCATTCCCTCTTGCTTTATCACTAGCTACTTGTAAGAAGAGACCAGCACCCACTTCTCTACATCCTTTCAGGTAGTTGTAGAGAGTGATGAGGTCTCCCTCAGTCTTCTTTTCCTCAGACTAAATAGCCCCAGTTCCTTCAACTGCTCTTCATAAGTCTTGTTCCCCAGCTTTTGGGTATTAACTGCAATCCATTCAAAAACTGCACTGTTACCAGGAAGATGAAGATTGTCACGTGCCAGAAATGCTGCTTTTGAACATGACAGACACAGGTGGGTGCTCCCTGTGTCTTGCATACTATGTTCTTCTCTGGACCCGCTCCAGCACCTCAATGACTTTCTTGTACTGAGGTGCACAAAACTGTATCACCAATGCTGAGTATAGAGAGACAATCACCTCCCTGGTCCTGCTTGCCACGCTATTTCTAATACAAGCCAGGATGCTGTTGGCCTTCTTGGCTACTTGGGCACACTGCTGGCTCATCCTCAGCCACTTGTGATCAGTATCCCCAGGTCCTTTTCTGCTGGACAGCTTTCCGGACACTCTTCCCCAAGCCTGCAGTGTTGCACGGGGTTGTTGTTGCCCAAGTGCAGGACCCAGCACTTGGCCTTGTTGAACCTCAGGCAATTGTCCTGGGCCCATTGATCCAGTCTAAGTCCCTCTGTAGAGGCTCCCTACCCTCAAGCAGATTAACACTCCTACCCAACTTAGCGTCATCTGCAGGGTGTGTTCTCTCTCTTCATCAAGATCATTGATAAAAATGTTAAGCAGAAGTGGTCCCAATACTGAGCTCTGAGGAATGACAGTTGTGACCAGCTGCCAGCTGGATTTAACTCCATTCACCACAATTCTTTGGGCCCAGGCATCCAGTCAGAGTTTTACCCAGCAGAGCACACACCCATCCAAGCCACGAGCAGTTTTTTCATGAGAATGCTGTGGAAAACAAGTGTTGAAGGCTTTATGGAAGTCCAAGTAGACAATATCCACAGCATTTCCCTCATCCACTAGGCTGGTCATCTGGTCATAGATATCAGGTTTGTCAACCAGTACCTGCCATTCATAAACCCATGCTGACTGGGCCTGATCCACTGGCTGTCCTGTATATGGTGCATAATGGCACTCAAGATGATCTGCTCCATGACCTTCTCTATCACTGAAGTTGTTGCCCAGTTCATCCAAAGCTCTCTATTCAGCCAGGCTGGTCGTCTTCGCGCACATGGGGACAGCCTGCTCCTGCACCTTTAAGACTTCCTTCTTGAAGTACGTCCAGCCTTCCTGGACTCCTTCACCCCCTCCCAAGGGACTCTGTCAAGCAGTCTCCTGAACAGGTCAAAGTCTGCCCTCCGGAAGTCCAGATACGTCAGTTTTACTGACACGTTCCCCCCCCTTTTAACTCCCCCAAGAATTGAAAACTGTTATCATTTCATGATTGATTTTGTGCCTCCAACCATTACTTCCCCCACCAGTCCTGCTCTGTTGACAAGCAGCAGGTCCAGGAGAGCACCTTCCCTTGCTGGCTTCCTCACCAGCTGCACCAGGAAGTTACCTTCTACACACTCCAGAAACCTTCATGACTGTTCTCTCTCTGCTGAATTGTATTTCCAGCAGACATCTGGGATGTTGAAGTCATACATCATCCAACACAAATATTATCTGTTTATGCACAAAAAGTAAAATGCATTATTAAAAAAAGGGTGTATTTTGTCTTACGTAAGTCTCATCTCTTTATGGTAACAGAGATGCACCTAAATTAATCTATCTTCTCAGAAGATCCTACAACAGGTAGCTGATCAAACAGCTTGCTGTCACTTGGAAGGGTTCCATTCAAAATACTACTGCAGAGCTCTTTGGTAAGTGTCCTCAAGTTAAGCATTCTGCACCACAACAACTTTGCAGACAGAGTCCCAAGATAAATCCTTTAATCCTTAACTTTTAATAAAGTTAGCAAGTTACCTTAAGTGAACTTTCTTAATCTGTTTATCATATACCTGTCCTAATATTTCTGTCCCCTCACACTTCCAATTCAACACAGCTCAACAGGTTGCTGCTGCCACCTACCGGAAGAGGTCTTGCTTTCCTTTCCCCTTCACGGCAACTTTTCTTTGGCTCTTCTGCTTGCTGGACAATTCAAAGAAACTATTTCATTTGTTAGTAGAGCATAAAGTTATTTTTTGGTGGGTGATGAGGAGCCTCTATTAGTCTTTAGCAAACTGAGCTGGCTAGAAAAAGAGACCTCAGAAGTGCCAACACTAACCCATGTGTAGGGCAAGAGTACATAGAAGAGTACAGACTGGGGAGATAATTCCCCTGTTACCAGGGGGGAAGACTGTCACTCTTATTTACAATTACAGGAACAAACAGAATGACTGTTGAACTCTAGAGCTAACAGCCAAATAACACGTTGCTAGTTATAAATAAAAAGTGACCACTGCTACAGCTATCATCAACAAATATCTAACGATACCCATATTCCTTACAGAAACCATAAAAAGTTGCTTTCTCAAGCCTACCACTTCCACACACCCATTTAAAGACAGTTGAGCCTTTCAAAATAAATCTTAGCTGACTTTAGGTAGCTTCTATAACTCTTGGTCTTGCATAATTTTATGATTAAAATATAGTCTGAAGAACTGAATTAAAATGAAGATCATATATATTTAATTCCAAACTTTCAATCAATCTCCAGAGTTGATACAAACTACTCCTTTGTTAGCAATTGGGTCAATGCCCTTCAGTCTGGTAAGAGAATAGAAAGGAATCACCAGACACCAATTCATCTTTCCACAACTCTCCTTCAAATTTGAATTAAGACCCCTGAAGTTGCAACTGAAATAAGGCAAAGAGACTAAAATCAAATCAGCCCAAGTGTCAGACTCTCCATAAACACATCCACAAAACAGTTCCACCCTAACATAAAAACACCACAAACAAACAAACTCGAACAAAACAATCTGTTGTCGGTATCATAAAACAAGAACAAAGCATATCAAGGTAACTGAGCTGTAAAGGTATCTGGTAATTCACAGAAGTTTAAAGCTTGGCACCAGATGTGTAATGGTGACACCTGCTCAGATCTGTCTTTTATCACACAGTCATGAAAACCCTTCAGAACACCAAAATTTTCAATTGGATAGTTTTACAATTGTAGCTTTACAACTAATATAATTTCACATCCATTATAGTCATTACTAGTATGAAGCTGACTAGAAGTGCTTGCAATTCCAGTCTTAGAAGCAAGAAGTGCTAATCAAATAAAAGTGCCACAAACATATAAAAGTGAGCTTTGCTTTTCTGAAATGCTTCAGGCAAGAAAGAAGAAAAAAAATCTTAACAGCATAATTTTTCTCTCTCTTTTCCTTTGTTTCATTCAAAACAAGCAGCAGTTATACCCTTTAGTGGAGCAGATGAAACATTTGACACTAAGTTTTGAAAAATTCTGAAGTCTACGGGGAAGAGGCTGCACAAAGTCTCTGCCTGACAGCATGGAAGGCAAAAGAACAAAACCAGTCTAGAAGGTTTGGACCCTAAGCAGTTATAAACTCAGCACAGTCTATCAGTTTCTCATTTGGCAGTAATGCAAGAGTAAGACCTTGCTTACTCTTGCAGCCCTGTCCTCATTGCTCTCCTGTTTTCCCTTTTCATTCCCCTATCACCCAGAGTTGATACACTCCAAAGACAAAAAACACCCCCCCAAAAAAAATTCATCTAGAAAATCCTGGATTCTTGGGGGGTTTGGGTTGTGATTTTTGCATTTTTGTTTGTTTCATTTGTTTTTTAAAAAATATTATCCCCCAGAATTTGTAACCTTGCATTTTTATATGTGCAGGCTGTGTTCTACAGCCTTGAAGGACAGAAGCTTGTGTTTTAAGAATATTCAGATTCTGATTTCAGGAGATAGGTCTCAAAGACCTCTAAGTATCATGGAGCTCATTGAAAAACTGCTAGGGCTTACACAGTATTCCTTTTGATACTTGATCCTGCCATCTCTTCATGCACGTCCTACCACTAAACAAAAAAAGGTATTCAGAAATCACAGAGCAAATTCAGAAAGCAAT
This sequence comes from Megaceryle torquata, assembly GCA_024611175.1. Classification (NCBI taxonomy): domain Eukaryota; kingdom Metazoa; phylum Chordata; class Aves; order Coraciiformes; family Cerylidae; genus Megaceryle; species Megaceryle torquata. The sequence continues at coordinate 16,464 of JANIJG010023912.1, read as the reverse complement.
ACTTCAGTTATCCTACATCCCCTTTTCTTCACTCATCTGTTAAAGAGCAACCACAACAATAATATAATCAGCAAGACAAAACCAGTTACCAATGTAGTTTGAAATAGATCTGTCACAGGTTGGAAGGAAAGGTTAAAAATATGTATAGAAAAGGCACAGTACAGATCCCCTTGCAGGACACCCAGAAAAGTGAAGAACAGAGGAGAGGGGTCCTGAAAAAACTACTATTAATGAGAAAAGGCACCACACAGCAGACATTCAGTTCGAATGCAGACTTTTGGAGCAGGACAGGTGAGTTAACACCTACCCTCTACATCATTCCTTTAACTTATGTGTTATTGATATAAATCCTACCAAGTACTGTCTACAACTACAAGATGTCCAATATCGAAGTCCATGTCGATGCAATGACTTCCTGATCCAGTTCTTGAAAAATGCATCTGGTCTTGGAAGATAATCTCACTGGCTTCTCTGCTAAAACTCTTATCTACTTCAAAACATATGACACCAGAATGATTTTAAGACTCAAAATTCAGTCTCCCCTCCTCCAACTCCAACAGTCTTCAGCATTTAATTTTATTCTCTCAGTCCAAGAAAGAGGTGACTGAGCTGCAAAAAGAAAATTGCCTCAGCTATGTACACAAAGTTGCATGATCGATTTAACAAGGACAACAAAGACAAGTCCCTTTTTTGTCAAGGACACAAACAAAAAAGTAAACAAACATGACTGTAACTGAGAAAAGAGGAGTAAGAGAAGACCGACACACACACAGTTGTACAGTCTGATGTCCCTGACTGCCTATTTGCACAAGTATTGATAAAAAAATGTCTATTCTCCATGCACAAAATTAAAAGGTAAAAAATAAACAATGCCTATGGAACAAGTACATAATTTAATTATTCCACCAAGATATTTAACTAATTACATCACAAATACCCAAAACTATAATCCTAGTCCCTTAACAGAGAAAAGATACTTCGAACATCACTATCCCAAACTGCCGAAGAAAGGGGGGGGAATTAATTAAAAAAACCAACTCTCCCTTATGAACATCTGTAATTACCAGTCATTTTAAAATAAATTAAAAAACTGATGACAAAACACTACTAATTCCTTTCCCTCAATTAAAAAAGCAAAGAATGAATCTTTAAGCAGAACTGTCATGAGATCCGAATCTAATCAAATGAGACAAAATTAATCACTTAAGCCTAACTGAAAACTAGTTTGTTCAGAATATCTGGGCACAAAATTAGGTTCTCCAGCTTTTTAAAGAAAGTAGTCTCCAACCCTCCTCTTTACATCTTTAAAATGCAGCATTTTTCTTCCTGCTCATGAAGAGCTTCAACTACAATGTTTTGTTACAGAAAATACCACTTTAAAACACTTATAGTACTTCAATTCAGTAAGTAAACAGTGTATTAAAATGTTTCAAACATCAATTAAAGTCTACCATGCAAAATTATTATACATGTCAACAGTCTAAATGTTTTAGCAAACTGAAAAGCAGAAGGGGAACATTTCTTTTTGAAATATGAGGGGTTTTTTGAGGTAGGAAATGAGTGGCTAAAGCAATCAGTCAGCCAGTTTTTCTCTTATTTTAATGAAGTAAAAGCAGACTTACTCTAATGGAGGCAAACATTGTTGGCTATTTTAAGGATTTGGGCAAAATTTCTACACAAGAGTTTATTCAAAGAGCTCATCTTTTGAGAACATCAGGCTTAAAGATATAGTGTAATGACCAAACATATGATTAAAAGATATGTCCAAAGATCAATCTTCAGTTTTATGCATTGCTGTACTTCATTTTACCCATATCTTCCTGAGAAAATGGCTACAATTGTTAATGAAAAATGCTTAAACTCTCCTTGCTAGTCTTATAATAAAAATTAAACTCTTCTTTTACCATTCTGCCACACTTAAGTTTTTCCAATTACACTTGGAACTGACACAGTAGGTCAAGCCTGAAGGCAGTATCAAACCCAACTCCCTCCCTCTCCTTGGGAATGACTGACCAAGTGATAACCATTTTTGGAGACTGACGGAGAAGGTAAGTCTCCTAGTATTAATTCCCATTCCATTTTTTTGTCAGCTTGTGAGGTGGGTAGGTGCTGGAAGGAGGCTAATGAGCAAAGATAAAAAAAACCCACTTATTCCTTGAAAATATACTGATGTTTTTCAAAACAATTCCACCTTCTGTAATAATGTAGTAACAGTATCACCTATCACTTCTGATTAGTGAAAAAGAGTAAAATGTGTGACCACTTAGGTACTGATGAGAAAGTCCCATGCCCTACTTCCCACAGAAGTGTCACACACACTTCTGCTTCTAGGCTAGTTGAGTATTTTCTTTTCCATTCATACCCTCTTCATACAATGCAGACAATTTCTTTAATTGATAGTAAATCAATTTTATTTGTAAATCCAGCATTTGGATAGCCATGGAAAGCCAGACTTTGGCAAAAAAAAAAAATCAATCTCTATCAGTAACTTGACTTGTAAACTAATGTATGGCTTACCCCCAATGTTTCAATGACAGTAAGGGTGGGTATTTCAGCTACGCAAAGTGGAGTTCAAAAACAATTCAATAGTGCCACTGTCTTTCTTCCTGCTCCCAGGCATGCATTCCTTCTCTCTGGTGTGATCTAAGCCAATGCTGGCACTCTTCTGATTCTTCAGAAAGCCAGTTCATGAAGCAAAATGGGAGGGGTGCATGCAGAAAATGAAGGATGACACACAACACAACATAGCAGGAATATTCTGCTAGTTTAGCTTTCAGTCAGATAAATGCCAACTTACACTGATTTACAAATTATAACCTTAATTTTTCTTGAGGGCAATCTTTGAGGAGGGAAAAAAAAAGTTTTTACTTGACACTAAAAAAGACTTTTCCGATTTTACAGTACCCTAGCATTAGAATAAATATTTAGGAAGTTAAAACATCTAGCCCAACCACAAAAGGCTGTCTCTGGCAGCTGCTGCTGCAAACAAACACCACTGTGTGTCTTCAGGGCAAAAGAAAGGAAGGGACATACAGAAGCAACACGCAAAGGGTTAATAACAGCAAACTAATTCCTTGAGTTGTTAGCAGCCAATGAGAAACAAACGTGTTGAGAGCACCAAAAATGAAAGCAGGTGGAGAAGTTTCAGAAAGGACACCGAGAAGCACCACCAAGAGGTAGGGAAGAAAGATGTTCAGCTATTTAACACAGTACTATAAAGAAAAAAATTGTCCACAAAAATCCCCTTTTCTGTCTATCCTCTTACTCTAGAAGGGGAATTCAGGCCCTTGGATATGAAGGGTGCCCATGAAGAGGCCTTTACCAGCTGGGCTCACATAGTTTTAGGCTAACAGAGCTTGACTTTGTATCTAAGTGTAGTTATCAACACCTGTGAAACTACACTGGCAGAAAATACTAGGGTAACCGGAGGACTTTTGACAAATTAGCTGCCAGGTAAAAAGGGGAAAAGAAAGGGAGAAGTGTGGTCATGGAAACTAGGAGCTGTTTTCTCTTTCTTCTCTGCTAGTTCCCAGACTAACACATGTAAGGACAAAACCAAGACCACCACTGCAACATTTGGTAGAAAGCCTCTAGTTTCCATTAATTTTCTGCCAATGTCATAGTAGTAGGGAAAAAAATCCATGAACCTGAAAAAAACCCTACACCAAGATGAGGTAACACTGACAGAAAAGAGTTAAATAGAAATACTATGTGATGCCAATACAACTTCTTTTTCCTGTTGTTTTTCTTCAAGGAGCATATTTTACACACAAGGAGGGAAAAGTAACAGACAGATGTCTCTACAGCTGTTCCTCTAGATCCCATTTATTTTTCCATACTCAGCTTCTTCTAGAATAAAACAGTTTTCCTATCTAGGAACTGACATTATTATAATACATAATTTTAAAATTTACTGCTTTAAACCTAGGTTTCCCATGTTCTGCTAAGAATTTTTTCAAAGAAGAGAAGAATTCTACTTCTCCAGCCCTCAATAAAGGAAAGAAAAATGCAATCACTGCACTTTCTGCTATATAAGGGACTAACACCACTGACAGTTTCTTCTTCACTTTATTCCACATAGTATTCAGGGAGACGAGATTAACAGGGGAAGCGTAGAGGAAAGCTAGAAAGAGATGAAATTCCTCCAGTCAGTACTCAATGCTTCTCAGTATGTATTGTTTCCTGTTGTTATGAACTTCAAAACATGACCACTAATCCTTTTACAAATCAACTTCTACCTTTTCTACCTTAAACAGTATCTCCCTTACGAAGGTCCTGATGCCAGATACAGACTAAAGACAGCTAGACATCCAAAAGGAAAAATATAAAAATAACCTGTTCTGAAAAAGGCAGATGAGGAAAGTAATAGAGGGAAGTTGAGGAAGAACAGAAAAGATGCCTCATAGTGCAAGATGAATAAAGAGCTTTTAACCTTGTAAATCCTACACTTTGTCACACTACTTGGGAAGAAAAAAAAAAAAAAAAAGGCTCCCACAACAGCAGCAAGATTTACAAAAGACTAAAATCCACATTAAAAAAACCCAGAACATTTGCAACTAAGATTCTATCCCTGTCTTATCCCTATTCTAAGGCTCTTTCTTGCAAACTGGGGGGACGGACAACGGCGCAGAGGGAAGTACAGAAATAAATCATTGTTTAAAAAGCCATAAATCAAGGTTACACTATCCAGCAGCAAAAATACAAAAGGGTTCACTCTCAAACTGAGATATCTATCACTGAAGTATGAAATCTAACAAACCCTTTTATAATTATAAAACTGCCAGTATTTTAGACATATTAACACATACCAAAAAAAAAAGGCAATGTTTAACTAATTACTAAAATGTCAAACTCCATGCAGGAAAAGTAACTCTGTTAGTCTGGACAGCTCTTCACAGCCTAGACTAATACATTTCTTGCATTTGCAACGAAGATAAGAGGCCTGTTAATAGAAGTAGAATGACTTTTGTAAAAGAAGATGAACAATGTCATGAAAGTGCCAAAAGATTAATAACTATTAGGTATAGCTTCCTATTTCAGAAGGATTCAGTTTTTTACCCAATGAAATTTTCTAATGCTTGTCATCCTGAAAAAATACTAAGCCATTGGTTACAGACAAACCTACTTCAAAAATACAACTGTAGACATTTCACATGAGCTAAGAAGAATAAAGGTATGAAAAAACTCTTGTTCTTTAATTTCGTGATAAAAGCACATTTTTTTCCCCATAAAGAAATAGCAAAGTAAGTATTATTTGTTTCAATTACATATCGTTTCATGCTCACAACAGAAAGGATGGTAGTGCCCTAACAACAGATTCTTAAGTTCAGAAGGCACTACTAGACATCTCTTAAATCAATTTAAAATCCTATCCAATACATGTTCACCAGAAAACAAAGCTACAAGAGCCAAAGAAGCTGTACCACAGCTTTAAGACATAAAATGAGAAAGTGCTTTTGAAATCAGTGAAATTTGACAGTCTGAACACTCACTGCCTTCTGCAACATACATCGACAAGGCAGTATAAGGTAATGACCTGCCCTAATCACATACCTGCAGCAACTTGAAGTCACACAAGTTTCAAACCAGAAGACAACTGATTTTTAATTAACAAGAACCCACGTTAGTGTAACTGTGAGTAATTTTCTAGCTAAACTATTTTTTTCAGTATGAACTCTATCATGTTGAATCAAGTTGTGGGTCTCAAGATCTCATTTGCACTGGCAAGAATTTCCCCACTCAGTGATGGGGAGTGGAAAAAAACCTCACATTCTGCAGCTCTGCCACTGGCCCTACACTGAAGAAACACAAGCTACAGCTTGGCTTGTTCTTCTGGACAGTTTCAACAGGAAAGAAGCATGTAGCTCCATCAATTCTGCTAACACCACTGGATGGTACTTTGACTTTAAAATATTCTCTATCACAGGGTATTTACTTGAAACTAAAATATACAAGAAACAAGCAAAACCAATAAGCACAATCAAGAAACAAGAAAGAAGTCAGGTCAAATTTCAGCACCCAGCTAAGGCTAAAACATTTGTGTTTTGTCCAGCACTTTGTACACAGATGGACATTTACAGTAAGTTGTTACTACCTGCCAGGCTAGAATCTGAACATGCAGATCAGCATCTACATTTATGTTCCAATGTCCATCCAAAATCTGCAATTTGAGGAAAGATAACAACTACACATTAATTTTAAGTTACTCATCATTAAATGAAGTTTTATATCCAGTAATTTGGCCAAATAGATTATAATTTAACAGATTCACCAGTTTCATAACCATCAAAGGTTACGAAGGGTTCTGACTCTAAGCCAGCTCAAACAATACTTCCCTGTAGTACACAGGTGAAACAGGAATGTCTTCATTAAAAAACCTGTTTTGCTATCCCATTTCAATCATCTTTCCTCAAGTGTCGACAAATGCTGCATCTATTTTTCTAAATGACTCACTCCATCTTTCTCTTTCCACATTCTGCACATCTCATTGCAGTTAAGCTTATGTATTAGCCATACTTTCACCAATTTCATTTGGACCTTAATTTCCTATTCCATTGCAAAACCCAACTCCACCATTTAAAGATCAAGCACCTTAGAAAAACCTAGCCATTCTTACTGACAAACAGAAAAATTCTAGGATTCTTAGAGGCATCATCACTTAAAGCTTGCTAATTAAAACATGCCTGCTGAAAGCATTTAAGGCTCCCTGATTATCACCAGATAACAGAAGAAAGATTATTGTTACCATCTTCCACCCAGGAAGGCCACTGGTGAAGATTTCACACAGTGGTAGAATCCACATCTATCAGTTCTGCGGTAAAGTCAGTTCAATTAGTTCCTGTACTACTTTTTGAAGGGCTAGCATTTCATTTGCATGATTTTCAGCTCAGCTGGTGACCCTATAAATAGCTGCAGTGCCACAGTGGACAGAGATGAGTTCTTGAACTGGTCTTCCTGCTTGTCTGTAGTAGCAGCACTCTTAGGTCGTTTCATGAGAGGCTTTCTTCATCAACAATACCAGCTTAATAAACCCTTATCTCTTCTACTTCTTTGCCATACCTCAGTTTTGTAGAAAAAACTAGTTGTGGGATCATACTATAAACCATATCAGTGAACTAAGGGGAAAGGATGGCAAATCTATACTGTGTAACTGCTGTGATGCAAAACATCCCCCTCAGTGTGAAGTTGTAGGAACTAATGAAGTGATCTAACAGCTCCTCAGCATCAAGAGGTTGGGGTTTTTCTCACCCCAAGAGATCACCTAAGGCAGTTCAGCAATCCACTTTTTCTGGTTAGTTTTCTAACCCCAAGTACATAGACTGATGTGGTTCACAGATGATAAAAGTACCAGAGACCAGCTGTTCGTGACAGTGAAAGAAATACTCCCTCTTCAGCCACAAGCAAACTATCAGACTGGCCCCCAATGCTCTCAAATACATTATTCCATTTTTTGCTTTAAACCTACTATTGCAAAGACTTTTTTTTTTACATTACTCCAGGAGTATTTCATTTACACAGAAAATACTGACAAAAGAGTTAAAGCATTTCTTTCATGGCTGCAAGGGCATATTTTGTATTCAATAAACTAAAACTACGCACACAAGTCAAAGTATGATCTTCCAGAAAAGTGACACCAATTTGCATGTGTAACTGCAGCTACACTAGCAACCTCTGCATGCATACAGCTACATTACAGAAGGATAACACTCTTTCATGCATGCAAGATACAGCCATGTTGGTACCACTCTCAGGTTTGACAAGACCTACACCACCAGAAGAGTGAAGATAATATGTTATCATATTGATTCCCTCCTCCTTCCCCCGCTGCAGTATGTGTATGAAAGCACTACTGACAGAACTGATATTTTCTTTTCGATCTGGAAACCACAGGGGTTTTCAACCCCATGCACGGGAAAAAAAGAAACAAATAATGGGTATTTTCTCTGAACCTTACTGTTTAACACATCACCTGCCGGAAACAAGAGGCTGGAGAGAACAGAAATTTCCACAACCTGAATGACAGTTCTCTCCCACTGCTTACAGTTTCTTTTATTCTCCTTCACTGGATACTGTGGAAGAGGAATCCAGAAAGTGTTGCACTTTAGGCCTGGGAAAGGAAGATCAAACTCTGCTTCTTGTATAGAAGCAAGAAACATTTTTTTTATCAACCCATTTCACACATACATTAATGCTAAGTCCTAATTCAGATACACAGCAAAGTAAATTATATTGCTTAAAAAATTGCTAGTGGTCAAATTTCTCTTTGTATTCAATTCATTTAACAAAAAAAATATTCTCCGAGAGAAGTCCTGAATGTAAGCATCATAGATGTGATCCACTGTCACAACTTTCAAAAGAATTACCAGCTTTGATACAACTGTATTCCGTGGTAGCTGCTCAGGGTAGAGAAAAGCTGGTGAGGGTCTACCTCAAGCAATTTCATGATTCTTGTGGGAATCATTCAGACAAAACTTAAAAGTCATGTGTTTAAACAGCTAAATGAATTACCACTATTAAAGACAGTTTAATTTTTTTTATTTATTTTTTTTTAAGATTGGCACAGTTTAAAATGACTGAAGAACTGACAGGCACAACTGATGAAAGATAACACAATTTGCTAAATGTCTTTAAACCAATATATGCATCTTGGTAAACAAACTTATTTATGGAACTACAAATTCTAAGACTGACTTATTAAATAAATATTTATACAGTGGCTTGCACAAAAGGCTCTAATCCAAGTCAAGCTCTCTAGCCACTACAAAAGCATAAATAAAATATAATCTGTTATTGGCAATTATTCCAGCAAGGCAGTTTAAAATAAGAGTTTGAGACACACAATCTTATCCACATTTACCAAAGACAAGACGAATATTTAAAAAATAAAGTTCCCCCAAATTTTTAAGTGAAGCAGCTTCATAAGCCAATGTGAAACATAATGCTTTGTGTTTATCAACCTAAAATGCCTTTTTTAAACATACTTTTGCTGAGACCCTGGAGATTCCATGTTCCCAGGCTTAAACTTGTTAGATTAAAAAAGGCTAAGAAAGATAGACTCCTATTCCCTTTCAGAAAACAAATGTTTGGTCCAACAAATGCAAAGCAGCAGTCTGAACCAGCTGAATGAACTGACAGAAACCCAAGCATAGAACTTGTGACACTTTCTTTTTCTCTTGTTCAGAAAGCCTAAATGAAGTAAGACAAACTTAGGAACACACATTCTGAAGAGGAAACAGGATGAGAAAGAAATTACAAGTGCTGAACTGGTCCTTTAAGAAGGAATAAAAGTTTCCAAGAAGAAAGACTAGAACAACAAAAAAAAAAGCTAAAAAGAAGTATAAATTAGTGTATTAAAGTTCAGATCATATATGATCTAGGGAAAGGGATACTGTAGAAAGGATATGAATAAACAGATGTCTTCCATAGCTCACCTACAAATATGTTATCAGTAAAAAGGTGGTTGGAGCAGATAAATTCCACGAGACATTTTTAGAGAGTCAAGAAAATAATAAACATAAAAAATACAAGTAAAAAAAAAAATACAAGTAAAAAAAACCCAGGAGAGTAAAACAAGATGTAGTACAGCATGGACACAGGAGGTGGAGACTTATTCTTAAGGGTTTAAACAAAACATGAATTGACAAAGGATATAATTACATGCCACACTGTACAACTTCATTTTTCTTCAAGTATGAGCTTTCCCAACCCCCATGTAAGAGAAATAGTTCATTTTTTTTTCCACTTGGGGAAAGCAGGCTTAGGACTTTTATGGGAAAAGATTTTTTTCTGCATTTCTAACCTTCAGTATAAATTAGAAATCATAGGATTGATTTCCATCCCCCAAACAGCTTCAGGAAAACAGATGATTTATCTGGATGTACATATTAGTCAAAGCTTCTGAGGCACTGAATCAGTAACAAATATGTCTTGCAGGGTGGTTAGATTTTAAAACATAGTGTATTTTTTTTTTCCAGTTAATTTACTCAGCTGAAAAAGACATTCTGAGTACATATTAATAAACAGATGGATTGACAAATTATATTTTTATACATGTATAATGCAGTTTCCTTTGAAAAATGCATTTTAGAATGCCCTAGCTTTGACAGCCTCTAAAAATTTTCCAAAGAATTACTCCCTAAACATGTTTATGCTTGATCTATCTACAAGTCACCTATGAAAATATCTGATAACAGCAAAGCATCTTCTTGAACAATAAAGATATGCCACAGAAAATAAAGTAAAAAAACTTGCTGTTAAGAGTATTTCATATGTTTGACAGTGATTTCTCATCCACTTCTACTAGCATTATCTACAAAATAGAGGTTTACCTAATAAATACTTATTTCAAGATCTGTAAAATCTGTAGTCTCTAATAATAAGCAAATCATTTCAGGCTTATTAAACACTTCGATACTACTATGGCTGATCTTCATAGAAAAACCTATTAGACCTTGGAGTATATTAAATACACCATTGCACTCAACAGCCCCCAGAGGCATGACTTAGACTATAAGCATTAGACAAACATCTAAGCCACATCAAAGAAACTATATATGATTTAAAAAAATCCAACTTTTTTTGATAATGTATTTTGAGAATAAGATGTCTTTCTTATGCAGCTTAGGTAACTCCTCCCTTACGCATATTCTTGTCCCATGCTGCTGCATGTACTGTGTGAGTTTAGGTGTTAGAGCAATCACGTTAAATCAGACCCATACAAACACAAATGCAGGCACAGCAGAAGAGGCTCCGTATGCGTGGAAGCAACAATATCACCAAACATCTAACAGCTGCCTCACCCTAAGAGTTTCTATCAGTGTAGTCGAAATCATGCTGCTGTTATAGCTGAGCAGACTGCAGGGCTGCTTGGTGTGTGCTATCTTACACACCTTTATTTTTTTTTGTTGTTGTTTGTTTCCAGTCTTCATTTTCTGAAGAACCTATTGTAATATGATTTTTGTTTAATAAACCAAAACTCTGAGCTTCTGCTAACCTTCCTCTTAAAGTCACTGTCTCATAAAGAGCAGAACTAATGTAGCCCCATTTGGCATAGATTTGCCTTCTGTTTCAGCCATGCCCCAGTTTTCCAAGTAGTCACATTCTACCTCTATCCCAGGTGTCTATTATCCTACTCCTCTATTCCAAGCACTAGCAACAATATACTTAACCTCTCATGTCCTCTTACTACAGACTGAAGAGGAATACTGCATATCGTATTTAGTTCTTAGCCCACAGACAACTGCTCGCTGGCCAACTGGCAGACTAAATACAGGTTAACTGCTAAATTCATGCAAAACTTTCCCCTAAAGAGACCTCTTAATGAAGCCACCAATTTTAATAAAGCTTTTTAAACATTATTAAAATGTAAAGTCTTTGAGACCTTGACCCCTGGCCAGTTTCTTTGCTTAAAGTAGCCACTAAGCTCAAAATTTCGTAAGATACAGGATTAAAGAAAACATAATTGCTCAAAATTTGTGTCTTTTATAAAGGCAAATTTAGGATGGTTTATACACTACACAAATATATAAAAGCCAACAGCAACACTATTTCTTGAAATAAAAAGTAATACAGAAAATAGGTGCATCTCAACATCTTAGCCGTGCGAGAACAATTGATTCTGATCTCCCAAATTCCAACAAATTATTTCCTAGCATGTCTAATTAACTAAGGTTAATTAGCATAATTTCTTTAAGAAAGTGCATTTCCTTGTTTTGTTTTTCTTCTGGTAAGCATTTGCACACTGACCATTTTCAAGCACATTTTAAAGGAGGTGAAAGAGTCTCAAAGAGAAAAAAAAAAGATTCTACGAGGTTCGTGAAAACTGTCAGCCTTGTAGAAGAAAAAGAAACTTGAATTCATGTCTTCAATGAGGGGAAAAGCAGGTGGAACTTTGCATTCTCCACTGGCAGCCCCAGCAGATGAACAAGCCAACATGTACATAGAACCACATCTGATTAATTCTGGAACAAGCTTTAGATATTAGAATATTTATCTAACTGAAGAGAATCATCAAGTAGTGAGCATATATAATGACTTTCTCCTCTTTCTGGTAAACTTTACCAAGCCTAATAGTATCATGACTAATAGATAGGCAGTTTTGGTTATTCAGTGGTTGGGTTTGTTTGTTGTTGTTGAGAGGTTTGGTTTTTTGTTGGGGTTTTTTTTGTTTGTTTTAAATTGTATATGCAACCTGTAGAAATGTATGGGGTTTTTCTACCACTATGTGTTCCTAAATTAAAGCTTTTTTAAAGGAAGCACAAGTTTTACATCCATTCTGAAACACCGATTTATAAAAATGGAAAAATTAAATTCTTCATATAGTACAAGCAGGATCTGAATGAGTTTTAAACCACTCATCATTAAAGACAGTGAAATTTGATCTTCATCTGTGCTCAGAATAGGAAAGAGCTATACATTTTCCATATAGCTACAGAAATTGATTATACATAGCATTTTTTTAAGAACACGTATTTTAAATGAAAGAATTTTTTTTTGCAAAATTTTGTGGCAAGATACTAACTTAAAGTTTGTTTAGCACATTATGTTATGCTTAACTTCTTGCCACAAAAAAAAAAATCTAACACATTCTAAAAATATTAACTATTTAAATACACCTATAGCTACAAAAACATCCTGAGTGATGCCATTCATTCAGCAGGTATGTTCCAAGAATACCAGGATACCATGTAAAACCAACACAGATTTTTCAGCTTTAATCATGTCAAGCTATTTCAACTTGGTTTCACCAGAACCTGATTACTCCTGATCAAGGAAAACCTAAATCTAAAGGCAGCACAACATGAAGCTAGAAAGAGAGCAGTCAACATCTGTATACTGTTTCAAATACTTTCTTGCATAACAGTTGAGTTTGCTGATCAGTTCAACAAAAGAAAGGTGCTAATTTTACTATAATTAGAATGAATGTCCACAAAAACTTTTGCCAGGGAAAGCATTACTATTATGTCAGTGATTTTTTGGTACACTGTCTTAAGAGCGGGGGAAACAAACAATTATTATACTGAAACCTCTGACTACAATTTAGATTTTATAAAAAATATCCAATTTTTAATCTGACAGCTTTCTTGCTCTCATAGTTGCATTTAAATATGTGGAATCCAATACAGATCAGTTTGCTAAGCAGGGTTCAAGATATTTTAGAACATCCATCAGCATTTCTCATATTTGAAATAGAAAGTGCATAGTTTTCCAGTTGAGATAACCTACTATGCAATTAAAGTGGGATAAAAACCCAATCTGAATCACTGTATACATTAGTGGGAAAAATGTTAACTTTCATTTCAATCATTTAAATATTTGAGTTTTGAGTATAGCTTTAAAAAAATCCAGTTCTGAATCACTGGAATTTTTGTTCTATTTCCTGTAAAAGCACCAACAGCAACATAGCTCAGCATTCCGCTTGCAGCAGTTCAGAAAAGATCAGCCTGATCCCTCAAGTCCTAAATTTACAGTCATTTCATAAACTTGAGGTCACATCAGACCAACTTATTTCTTCCAGTGTTTCCAACCATGGAGATCATGATAAGGAGGCAGCACTTGCAATAGGACAAAGAGCAATGTAGTTCTATGTTTCAAAGTACACTCTCACAAAGAAATATTTTACCAAAAGGTCTTTAAGCTCCCTAACTAAAAAAAAAAAGGGGGGGGGGGGGGGGAAAAACCCCAAAACCCAAAACCCCCCTTTTAACCATGTATTGACCCCCCCCGGTTCTCCAGGGGGATTTCCCGGGGGGAAAAAAACCACCAGGGGGGAAAAGAAAAGGTTTTTTGTACAAAAA
>JANIJG010023907.1:84625-100975 GCA_024611175.1 Megaceryle torquata | reverse complement strand
CTTCCCTTCCCTTCCCTTCCCTTCCCTTCCCTTCCCTTCCCTTCCCTTCCCTTCCCTTCCCTTCCCTTCCCCTTTCCTTTTCTCTTTTCTTTCACATGGTGATCTTGACACACTCAAAAAAGCAATGCTTTATGTTGCCTCTAGCAAAACTTTGACCAACCACTAATTATATTGTAAACAGATGAACAATACAGAAAAAAATATTACCTTCATCTAAGTTGACTTTACACAAAGTTGATAATGGTAGCACCATGGCTACAAAATGGTAACTTGCCATGCTCAGTTCTGTATTTGATTGAAGAGCAGAAATACAGACTTCTAGAATATTTTCCTAATATATGAAGGTGGGCAGGATGGGTGAGGTCTTAGTTGTCTCCAATGTCCCTGTGATGGAGGCAGTCAGCTAACACAGGTGTTTACAGTGTGCTTAACTGGGGGAGGATGAAGGAAGAGTAGCTGGAGTAGTTTGGTGAGGTCATTGTAACTGAAGATAGATGTGACTTTTGCAGCCTTTTCTCACAGTTCTTGTTTAGATAACCAGCTTGTGTGATCTCTGCCAGTCTTTTAATTGTTTTAGGTGAAAAAAACAATAGCCATATGAAAGACCATAAGAAGGCCATGTAAAGTGCTAAGGAAGAAGAATGGAAGAGGAAGAGTCAAGGGAAGAAAGTGGAAGAAAGGAATTAGGATCATATTTTGTCTCTCTCTAAACAGCAATCTAGTATGAAGAGATCCAGGTTTTTTTCCTTGTGATTATGGGAGAGCACTACTTAATTTACTATCTGTAATTCAAGCTTTAGTTAAGTCTAGGCTCAATCAGCTTTGCATATGTTGATGAAATGAGTCTGGATAATGTGTCCAACCTAGATATTTTTCTGTCCTCCAGATGAGAGCAGCCACAGTTTGCTGATGGTTTGCAGAGTTTTGGATCTCAGTGTTTTGGATCTTAGTACCAGTTTTGCCTGTTTACCTCAATTCAGGACATACCAAGTAGCATTTCAATAGTACCTCTCAGGCTATGTCATCCACATCTTGATGCAGCAAAGACAATAGAGTAATATCCAAGCCAAGATCAGCCAAGGAAATGAAATGAAAATGAAATCAGAAAGAGTAGGATAGAATATATTTGGTTTATTCTAATAAGTAAATCAACATCAGAAAGACTCTAAATCATCCCTAATGTCTCTTCTCCTCATAGCAAAACCACCAGTGATGGCTTGTTTGATTCTTTTAAAGCAAAATTGAAAATCCAGTCTTTCTAATCTTCAGTTGAGCCAGTTGGTAGAATGCAAATGCAAAGAGTGAGATGTCTTGCCATTGCCTGTAATTTAAAGCTAAAGACACTCAGCTCACAGATACATTAAAATCAGGAAGCCCATCAGGAAAGCAGATGGCAAAATAAACAATAATGCTGAAAAAAAAAAAAAAAAGCAGTAAACCTCTTGCTGGTACATAATAGTAACATGGGTAGGACAAATCTCACCAGGGTAGAGAATGTTAACAGCCTGTTTGTGACAAAATGAAATAAAAATATTTGAATTGACATTTATGCTCTCATAAATATGACCAACACATCCATTATTACTATTTTGCCCTGGGACTTCAAGCCTTAGCTTGGAATGCTGAAAATTGCTTTCATTAGGAGCAGACACATGATGGAGCCCAGCATCCCTGACACAATTTGTTTTCTACAGAGTCCTATTTACTGTCAGACAGGAGGACTCACTGCAGAGAGCAGTCTTTGTTCACAGCTCCCAGTGTATTTCTGAAAATGCTCTGTTCCAAAGGTGTGTCTCCAGGGGCTCTCCCTGGGAGATTGTAATGCTGAGGCTCTCCGGGGTTTCACTGATGCACCTTTCTCAGCTGTTTTTAGGGGCCGTTTGATTTCTCTCTCTTCTAATTCAGTTCCATCAAACAAAGCCTTAGCCTTGTTGTTTTCTATGTCAAATCCCAGGAAAATTTTCTGGGCTACATACAACTAGATAAATCCCATGTTTCTGGTACTGCCTGTTGTTATGTCAGCTACTTTGTCATTGAAATGAAATTGAATTACTACCTTCATGTATTCAAAAATATGGCTGCTATATTGACCCACACATGGATGCTTTTGCACCTTTCCTAATGATACATGAGGACATATTAGGGAAAATCCTCTTTTCATCAAGAGGGTCTCTAATCTAAGTTTATGGTTGCTCATGTCTTCATTCGAACACTCAGTTGGAAGGTTTCGGCAAGTATTTTGCTTCTTGTGGTTTAGATGCACTTTTCTGGGAGCTGGCCTTACTACACAGTGAGAACCAGCTCTGTTCCTGGAGCAATGTACAGGGAACAGGCAGGCAAAATGGGAAAAGAGGCTACTCTTCTTCCCTGATATATTTTATTCAGTCTCCCTCCACTATGGGGAGTGCTTGAAGACCCACTGTGCCCAGTGAGGAGCAGGGGAGAAGCTTCATTGTAGTGTCCATATTTGGTGTATTTCACCAACTAAAGTTTGTCTCAGTTTTGTTTTTCTAGGTTTAGAATATTCTTTTTAGAAATGTTTTCTAGAAATAGACCCTTAAAAAAAGCCAGCAGTTAAAATAGAAAAACCTCTTCCAGACAGATATCCAGAAAGGTAATTTCAGACTAAGTTCTGTTACTTTGTATCTCTGACATTTGTCTAAATAACTCTAGTGTCCTATACTAGTATTGCAGTGACCTCTAGGGGTCTGATCCAAGCCCACTGGCTCCATTGACCCTTACTGACTTAACTTAGACTTCCAGAAATCTTTCTAAGCCTGGAAGGATGAGTATTTAATGTACAGATGAAAAAAGCAGAGTGCGTCTGATGAGAAACAGAATAGCCTAAAGTCTTCCATTTCAGTGCTGCTGATGTTGCATGGTTAAAAATTAACTACCTAGGGCTATATGAACCCCTGGTGTGAGCTTGAACAATGCATTCATATCCATTTACCTGAAATGTAAATATAGTTTACTGCATTTCATAATGACATGGAAAATGACAACACCTCTTTAATGCTTAATCAGAACAAAAATTTTCCATTTTTTTTATGCATATCAGCACAAAAGAAACCACTTCCACTTACCCGGGAGTACTGTAGATCCATATCAGTTAGGGAATATGTAAGATGTGACTGATGAGAAGAGCAAGTACAGTTTTCCCATTCTTCTATTTTTGAAATCAAGAAATCACAGGGACAGAGCTGGTTATGAGGAAATGGCTTCCAGTCACTCCACAAGTGAAATTCTGTTTCTGAATGGATTGAAATAGTTCCCAAGGTATTAAGTCTGGAAGTGTATGAGCGGCCCAGAGATGCAGAAATAAATTCTGCCCTAGTCTCAGTCTCTTCTTTTCTCCTCATGTTGTCTTTCCAGATTTTCTTTTCCTGGGGTTTTGTCAGTTTCATGCAAGAAGTCAGTGCTTCTTCATCCTCTTCAGAGAGATAAGCATCTTCTAATGTATCTTTAAAAATGCAAATACTTCTGTAATAATATGTTGCAATTCATAGAGAAAAAAGAACGCTTTTTTTTGTAAATGCTGTCTGTTGCATTCTATATTATGAAAAAGCCAAGGACTCCATAATAAAAACCCCAAAACACAAACAAACAAGACAAAACCAACCAAGCAAACAAAAACCCACCAAAAACCAAACCAAAACAAACAAAAAAAACCAAACCCCAAGCAAACAAATAATAATGATAATCAGGGAGATAGAAAAGATTTTGTACTGGGTTACTGGGTCAGACATCTGAGCCAAAAGCAAGATTTATTCATTCATTTATTAATTTGGAAGATTTATCTTATTCCCTTAGAAGCCTGGAAAATTGTACTGGTTCTGCACTGAACATGAAAATTCACAAATTGAATGTCATATTGCTGAATAGTTTCAAGTAGAATAAGTTTAGTTTAAATAATGGAAAAGTTTGAAAAGCTTTTTCAGGTAATTCCTCTCCTGCCACTTCCTTGTATGTATGTTGTAGTTACAAAGTAGTTTCTGAAATCTGAATTACCTGATGTATTTCAGGCCAAGCAATGATTTGGCTGGAGCAGTGCTGCATCAGATAGTACAAACTCATTTTGCTAGCATTTGTTTAAAAATGATCATATACACAAATGCATTGTACAACAAATGTGTACGTGCACTGTTAAATTAGTGTTGGCAAAACAAGTTCAGATGAAGAACTGCTGCACAGTCAAATCAGTGATCTACAGGAGACTCAAGAAAATAACCTGAGCTCAGCATCAGTTTAGAATTCCTGCATATTGTAGCCCTAGGCAATCAAGTATGATGAGAGACCAACTTGCTTATCATACCACAGACCTTGTGCTCTCAGCTGCTACTGACTCATGTATTAATATTGAAAGTTATCTTTGTATTTGTGAGTTTTGCCTTTCTGAATTGAAACGTGATACAAAACTAGGAACTACTCTAAAAAATTGTCCCCAGCATAGAAGACTCACTGCCATACAGTTCTATTTAGCTAAAATCCCCACTTGCAAGATATGCTGTTACAAAACTCAAGCTAGTGTGACAGGAAACAGGTTTTCACCCTATGAGGAAGTCAGCACTAAAGTGGTATCACAGTAACATCTCCTCTGGGGTTTGAAAATTGTGGGTGGGGAATGACAGACCAGGACACGATTGTTTACAGTTATGTTCAATACAGTGTCATTTGCCAAACGTTGGAAAGAATGCTGATATGGCGCTTTACTTACTGAGAGGGAGCATAACATGTTTGACATCCTCCAAGCTTTGTGTACTCGTTTTTTTTGTTCGGACTAATTTCTGCAATCGTTTTAATGTTCCTATTGTCTCTGCTTTATCATCTGGTTCTGTACTCTGGAAAAAAAAAACCCAAAATACCAAAGATGATAAAAGTATTCCAACCCTACAAATAAAATCTAAAGGTAACATGGTGCTTATTTGGAGAACAACAAAGTCTCAGATTCAAAGAATTAATCATCTACACAATACTTTAGAAGTCAAGCACTTCCTTGCTTGGGAGCAATAGATACAAAATAGGTAAAAAGACAAGTCATATGAGGCATCAGAATTAGAACAGTGTTCGTATTTCTCTTTGCATATTAACTTTCTTTAATACCCTAGTATTACTTAATAATTAATTCCAGATTCATTCCAGAAAACATTTTAATAAATGCACCCACTATGCTATTCAGAAGAATTTTCGGTATGCACAGAAATCCTGGATGTGGTGAGCTACTGCATTTAAATGTGTATGGGAGAGTGTTTTGAAATACTGATGTCTTCCTTTATTTAAGGCCTTATTTCCTCTCTTAGATTAAATGACAATAATGTAAATGACAATTTAAAACTGTTATTGCATATTCCAACAACGTCCTACTGGAGAAACTCAAGAAACTGGGTACTATAGGCTCCTAGAGCAGGAACTTTGTGAACATGCAACCATCTCACATGCTTTCATGTATATTAAACCAGCTGCTGTCTTGCAAATCAGTCCAGAAACATTGAGTTCTTTCTTGTCCTGGTTTGAGAGAGAACAGAATTAATTCTGTTCAGTGATTTTACCTTTCAGTTCAGTTCTTCTAACTAACTGCACTGTCTGAAGTGAGCAGCCTGTTTTCACAGAGCGTCTGCTGCTGGCAGTGATAACACCCCGTGTTTAGAGTTATTACCAAGGATTGGTGTGCAGACCAAGGCCACTGCTGGATCTTGTGCACCACACTGGGGGGTGTAGGAAAGTGAAAGGCCGCACCTGCAGGGAAGAGCGGACAGGGCAGGTGACCCCAAACTGACCAACGAGGTATTCCAGCCCATAGACGTCATATTGCATATAAAGCAGAGGGATCGGGAGGGTCTATAGGTTTTTGGTTTTGTTTGCTTGCTAGCTTGCTTGCTTGCTCACTCTCCCTCTCTCTGGGGGCTCCCAGGCTTTTGTCCCCTCTTGTCCCGCTTTGCCAGCTTTGCTCGGCTTGGCTCAGGTCCTCTTTCGGTTCCTTCCTCGGAGCATCCAAGGAGGACTCTGTTCTGCCTTCAATCCCAATCAGTGTGTTCCTGAATGCGGTACCAGAATCCAGCTCCTGAACACAGCTCCTGTCTGCTGTGGGGCCCAGTCTGGGACTCTCCTGGTGCCTGCTCCACAGCATCAGTGGTGATGGTGACCATCAGGGGGGTTGGGTTTGATACTGGTTTTGTATATATTTGTACATATTCTAGTTTTATTATTATTATTTTCATTCTCATTAAAGCTGTTCTAGTTTTCTTTTCTAATCACAAGTCTCTCTCCCTTATTCCCTTTCTCTTCCCCTTTGGGGAGGGAGGGGGGTTAACAGAGAGCATCTGTTATAGTTCTATGGGTCCGCCTTGACCCTAAACTGTGACATTTTCCAACCTGACTCTGAAATTCTTCATGAGCTTCAGAGAGAATTTTCAAACTCTGACAGTAAATAACCTCTCTTCCATAAAAAAAAAGTAAATATACTAGAAATAAGTAAAATCCTAATTCGCTGGTGGCTACTTTTTGGAACAATACCCTCTGGCTTCAGAGGATGTTCTCCTGTTTACACTGATAACAAATTTGGCCTATTGTGGCAATGTATCTTTGGCAATATTACAAGTGATTAAGTGCTAGTTCTGATGTTATAAGAAGGTAAAAATGCAGACTTTTATTGCACTCTCCCCAACAATTAGGTCACACATCATAGATCTTTTCTGCTTCCTCATATGCATAATCCTCTGAGACAAAGTCATCATGGAGTTTGCCAGCACAATTCAATGTATAGTGAGCAGGCTGCTTAAGGATGGGTCTCGAGGGATTCTAAACTTCTCAGCTTTCATTTGGGTTAAAGGCTTTTTTGCAAAATCTTAGCATGAAGCACATCTGAAGCCCAGGCATTCACATATTTCAAGTTACATCCATCCCTATAGCAATGATAAGGAAGAGTGTTCAGATATTTTTCTATGAAGACATGAGGTTCTATAAGAAGAAAGACAAGTCCTAGACTTCCATGCCCAGGCAAAGGTTATTTTTATGTGTATTTAGTTAGTTTTGTGTCACTAGATTGTGGTGAAATTATAATAAGTTGAAGCATGGAGTTATTGAAATCTAAGAACAGGCAAGATGTTCCCCAGTATATTTAGATGTTTGATTTCAAACCTTGAAAGGGTTTGTACCAAATGATTTGCACCACCACTTCATCTTGGTCCATCTATAAATTGACATGGGAAGTTATTAGCCTACAGAATCTGCTACATCCCCTTCATGTAAATATTAGAATATTGTCTTGAATCTTGTAATATTATAAATACTAATGTTACATTATAGAATATTAGACTTAGAATATTAGAATTTTGTAATATTAGAAAATGTTTTGAACCAAGCATGACCTAGTGAAATAAACATAAACCCATATGTGTAAATTACACATGAAAACATTTGAAACTATTTTATTCTTTCTGGCACTGCTCTGATGAAATATTCTTAGCAAAACCTTACTGTTATTATTTGTTTATTTCTAGACAGCGATAGGACAGCCTTTAAATTTCCTTTTTTTTTTTTTTTTTTTACCTAAGCATTCAAATCCGGAAGTTTAGCTGCCTATCCAAATAGAGGTAAAACATTCTTTGATTCTTTGATGCAGAAACCAGACATATTATCAAGTGAGCCGACCATCCTGGTCCCACGGTTTTGATGTATTTTCCTGGCAACCCTCAGCCACAGTTTAGTGAAAGTACACATAAAAGTGAGGAAAACCTGTTAAATGGTATACTCTGGTTTCAGGCAATTTTCTTCTTGCTCTTTGTGTTATCTGGAACCTGGTATCTCTAGTTGCTCCTGTCCAAGGTATAAGAGAACGTGTAGTGATTGAATGTGCAGTGCTACTCGTTGGACCAGTAACATACATTAATTTGGAGTATACTACTTTCCAGTCACCTTCCTTCTCTGTGGAAAGGAAGGATGCTCCAAAAGGAGCTATGGGGGAATATTGAAGACCAGTGGTGAAGAACAGTAAGTCTTCACTCATAAGAAGCTGTTCGTTTAAAATACATTTAAAGACTTTTAAATCCTGTCCCACTTCCCCTCCCCTCCCACATTCTAGGGTCAGAACTTTTGCTCACTTGACTGTTATATCTGTGCTTGTGTTTTGCCCAATCTTTAGATAGCAAAGCTATCTATAAGGAAAGAATTTCCTCAGAACAAAATTCCTCAGAATAAAAATATTCTTCCTTTTCCTGCTTAATGGATTTTAGTTATGAAAAAGTATGTCATACCACAAATAAAAATGAATTGTGTAAAAAAACAGATCACAGGCTGACCTTTAGGTGCAAATAATTTGCATGAAGTGTGCTTGAATACTTATGGACCAAAAATATACAATTAAAAAATGCACTTATAAAAATGTATTACAGAAAAAAAGACCTAAATTGTGTCCGATAAACTGTTTCCAGTTTATCCTAAGATATTCTAAATACCTTGGCAGTCTTTGCTCACTGAGATGTTACAAGGATTAACCTGGTGACAGCAATACAGCAATTTGGAAGCTATGTGTAAAACACTGTTGGTCAGATTCCAGCAATCTTAGTCCTGTTGAGAACTCTCTTTCCTGGGTGTAACTGCATTAATTTCAATAAAAGTACTTGCGCAGCGTGTCACTTCTCAGCGTAAAGAATTTGGTCATGGCAGAGTCTAATCTCTGTGACTTTTCCTCAACTGGTTTCCCTTTCCCAAAGAACTGCAATGATTTAGTCATAATTAGCTATGCACTTAAATTCAGAGTACAGTGTAATAGTGAGAAGACAAAATTACTGTGTGTTTATTGTGTCAGTGTTGCTATCATTATTGCACAATAGAAATTTCTGGAAAGTTTCAGTAATACCCTTGCTGCACATAGTGACTATTGAAATAGTACATGATGATAAAGAACTTTTGACTCTATATGAAGAGTTAGTTCCGTAAAATGTATCCAAATTAGGATAAAATTTATGTTAAAAAAATGTCAGTAAAGCCAAGGTAAACATAATCCAAATATGTAGAGAACACTGTACAAAATTCTTTCATGTGCTCCTGCCCATGCATATCTGACATTTAAATATTCCCATTACTTTAGTCTGGTGCTCAAACTACTCAAAAATGACTATAGAGTCAAACTAAACAGACTAGGATTATGGGCAGATTTTGTCCTGGGAATCACAAGGCAATAAAATATTCTATAAAAGATAAAGGAATTTAATGATTAATATCAGAGCAATAATAAGGTATTCTATAAAAGATAAAGAGATATAATGTTTAATAACATGAATATGGATAAAGATGTTGAGGAAGTAACGTACAGTAAAGGAAATCCTACTAAAACAGTATGTTCTTCCAGGCTGCTAGCTGCTTATGAAAAAAAAAAAAAAACAACCAATTTTCATGGCAACTCACCATTTCACAGTTATCAGCCACATTTGAATTTTGAACTCGTGGTGGAATCCACTGCTCATAGTTTATCACCTAGATAAGAAAGGTAAAAAAAGTAAAATAATTTAAAAAAAAAAAAAATCCAACATAAATAAGATGAATAAACACAATTAGTGTCATGTCACTGAATAGAGATTGAGAGCTCAGCAGTCTTTCAACCCAGTATTGTGTCCATATAAAAACAATGATTAGCATACACCGGTTGACACCCATTGAAACCAGTTTGATATTGAGCTGTCTGAATTTCCTTAGTTATCTGGGATTCAGTAACATCTTGGAGACATCACAGTGTATATGGCACAGTAGCAGAGCCATACATTATATCATGGGATGCTTTGATCTTGTCCTAGATCTTGGCTTTCCTTTCTCAATGAGCAGGAAAGACATGGAAGACTTTCCTCAGTAGCAACCCCCCATCTGAGGAGCAAGTGTCACTGATACATTTCTAAATAGGGTCTTGTTCAGTTTGCCTCATTTTGTCTGGGATGTTGAGCCCCAAGGGTGTGAGTTTGAATTGGATTAACAATGCAGAGAAAATGAGATGGTCCTCAGAAATAAGGAAAGACAAGGCTGTATACACTTTCATCATTTCCACATAATCCATTTCTTGGTCACAATGTCCTCGTGATAGGAACACCATGAGAATACACTTTCCCTGGAGCACTGATGCAGTCCCTAGTGGGCAAGCCTGACAGTGCTTATAGCTTATCAATGAAAGTAATGAATGCTAGCCTTTTTTCTTCATGAATATGAATGACACTTTGAAGGCTGAATGCAACCTAAGAATTTACGTGAGAAATGAGGCATGAAACATTTTTGAAAATGTATTAGCCCAAAGACTGTATTACTTCATGTTTTATGTCCTTCTCAATATGCTACAAAGGGTTTGAGCCATCAAGGGAGACCTGCCAGACATGAGCAAACAAGAACAAAGATATGAAAAGTAAATGCAGAAAGTAAAGCTATTTTTTATGGTAAGGTATAACTATTACAGTGTTACTCATTCCTGTGTCTCAACCTGTATTTCTGTACCAAGCCCCTGTTTTCCAGCACTTACAGAATGAATGGAATGAAAAGAGCATCTGTTTAGTAAATTGAGAGGGATTCAACTTTTTTGTGAAACATTCAGGGAAGTTTATTTGCATTCTTCGTTACTTATTTTGTTGTTGTTTTGAACAAGAGGGAAAAGAAACCTAAAATGTTCATCTATTCTATTTACTCTTGCTTGTAAATTTATCTGTTCCATGTCTTAGAGAATCACAGACTCAGACTCAGACAGACCAGCTGAGGCAGGACTGCACTTCTGAGGATTGTCTGATCTGTGTCTTCAGAGCAGGTCACCACAGCAAGTTACTCAAAACCTGCCAGGACATGGACCTATCTATCTCCAAAGATGGACTTTACACAGAGTCTCCAGGAAGCCTCTTCCAGTGTTTTACACACCCCTCTCCACACTCACCCCCACCCCCCTGCCAGTAGAAAGTGCTTTCTTTATGTTAAATGAAATTTCCTGTACTTCAGTTATTTCAGTTTGTGCCCATTGCCTCTCATCCTGTCACTGAGAAGAGCCTGGCTTTCTACTCTCCACATCGGGTGTGTACATGTGTACAAACACATGTATCAGAGCCCCCTGAGCCTGCTTTGCTCCAGGCTGAACAATCCCAACTCTCTCAGCCTCTCATAGGATAGATGTTCCAGTCCCTTAATAATCTTCATGGCCCTTCAGTGGATTTATTCCAATATTTTCCCTGTTTGTCTGGTACTGGAGAGACAATAACTAGACCCAGCACCCACGTGTGGGTCAGCTTGCCATCACTGAGCAGAGGGGAAGGATCGCTTCCCTTGACCTTCTGGCAGTGCTCTACCTAATGCAGCCTAGAGACTGATGCTCTTCTTTACATCACTGGCTCGTGTTCAACTTGGTGCCCACCAGGACTCCCAGGTCCTTTTCAGCAAAGCTCCTTTCCAGCCAATTGGCCCCTAGCCTTTATTGGCAGAAGGGTTCTTCTCCAGGTGTAGGACTACCCTATATTGAACTTCATGAGGTTCCTGTTTGCCCATTTCTTCAGTCTGTTGAAGGCCTTCTGATGGGCAAGTATAACTCTGGTGCGTCAGTCACTCCTCCCAGTTTTCCACTGACTGCAAATTTTCTAAAGGAGTACTCTGTCCCATCATCCATGTGATTAATGAAGATGATAAACAGTACTGGACCCAGGATCGACCCCTAGGGCAGACCACTAGGGACTGGTCTCCAGTAGAATTTTGAGCCATTAATCACATCCCCTTGAGCCCAGAAGTTCAACTTGTTTTCAGCCCATCTCACTATCCTCCACTTTTCTAGTCACTGTTTCATTAGGGTGAAAACCTTCATGAAAGCCTTAGTAATGTCAAGATAAACAACATACATTGCTTTCCCCTCTTCCACCAAGCTAATAATTTCACTGTAGAAGGCCCTCAGTCTGGTCAGGCATGCCTTACATTTCATAAATTCATACTGACTACCCTCAGTCACTATCTTGTCCTTCATATGTTTGGGAATAGTTCCCAGGAGGATTTGCTTCATCACATTCCTAGGGATTGATGTAAAACAGATTTTCCTATAGTTCCCTGGATCTGCTTTCTGCCCCTCTTGATCTGACATCCATGACAGTTTTGTGAGCTAGCCCACCACATTTCTGTGATCCTAATAAGACCACAGACTTGCAACTGCATGCAGACCTCTAATCCTTTCTGTTTATTCCCTGTGCTGTGTGCATCATCAAACAGGCACTTCATAAGAGCACTAATTTGTGCTGATTTTGCAGAAAAAGTCTGAGAGGTTGCCCCATAATGCTCTTCTCTCAGTATTTCCTTATTTGTGTGCATAATGCAGTACAGCAAGTGAAAACAGACATAATCAGACTATTTTGGAAGCTTAAGAGGGCATTATATCAATGTTATCTTGATGATTATGAAAGCCAGAGGTAATAATCCCTAAAACAAAAGAATGCAATAAAAAGTGAATTTTTTTAAAAGCAAGTTCAATAGGTCTTAAATTGGTACCAAAGCTTGGGAGTATCCAAGTCTCTATAGCTCATTAGTCATGTGACCCAAAAAGCATCTTCAAAAAATGAGAGGAGTCAAAAATGCAATTGTGCTCTTTAAGTGGGGTGAGTGGTTCATGGGGAAATGCTTTAAAGGATTTTAAAGAAACTTATACTTAAAGAAAACATAGGCCTTATTCCCTATTATTTCTTCTTTATTTTTTCCCTTTATATTCTATCATGTCTGGAGAATGGCCTCCAGCATTTTCACCAGTTATCAGCCCAGAGGCTGCCATGACAGGATAGAGGCAGAGCCAGTCATCCCTCACACTAGGGGAAGAGCTTCTGTGGTAAATCAAAGAATAATCTGTCTTAATACTTCGAATGTGAGAGGAAGACACCACAAAAAAAGAATGAGAGACGCAAAGGAGGAAAGAGCTCTTTACTCCTTTCCCTCCTTCTCACCTACTTTTTGGCAGCAGGGAGTGGAGGTAATCATAGGAACAAACTAACCAGAGACAGATAAAGCCCTAAGGGAAAGCAGGAGAAACCTGGAACATTTTGGCTTTCGAGTCACCAGTTTCCAATATGGTCGTCTGTCCTCCTATACGCAGACCATCTCTTTTTTAATCCTGATCATGTCTCTGGCCTACACTGGAGCTGAGCACTGCCTGAAGTCTGGGTTTTCACAGCTCTCTGTCTTATCTCAGGTGCCTTCAGTGTTATCCATGTACATCCTTGTTTTTAACTTAAAGATCCAAAAGGACTCCTGACATTGTATAGAAACAGCAGAGGAAACTCAGCTTGGAGTCTTTTATAAAGTTTAATGTTCACCTTGAATGTAATACACTTCTGTAAGGGAAAGTGTAGCATATTTTCAGCTTTTAAGTAATTTAGTGTATTAATTTCTCAATTAGACATGCACACACACATGTATGTGTGTCTTATGCACTTCCAGTCAGATTCCCAAACAGGGTAAACTGTTTTGTCACATGAAATCAGCAGAACTAAGCCGATTTGCAACAGATATTAATTGGTTCTTTAAGTAACATATTATTAGGGCAAACTTTGGACTGAAAGGGAAGCAAAAAGCAAGTGCCAGTTATTCGAATTCCATTGGTACAAGTCTCTCTTCACCTCTCTGCTGCTCACCAGCTGATGGGTTTTTACCTACTTTTATGTTGTTATTATTATTGTTATTATTATGCAAACATAAAGTTCAGAATTCCTTAACTGATTATGCCATCGGGATAACTAATGTTGCATTATGAAGATGAGATGTGGTATATACTTACAGAAATTCAGAAAGAATTAGCATATATATGCCAGTATGGATCATGCAACACTGATCTCAACATTTAGTATAGATCTTACTAGACACAATTCCAGCACATCAATTTAGTGAAATTTATTTGTTTAGGGAAAGAAAAAGTTTTCTAAGTATTAAAAAACACTTGGTGCACAACTTACATAGTCAACAGAGTCTTCTTTTAAACCCAGCATCTAAAATACACAGGTATACTGAGTATGAAGTTTAGGCTAGGCAAATACTGAACAGAAGCAAGAAAGATGCATTTTATTTTAATGATATTTTAGATTCTGAAAAATAATAAAAAAAAAAGTAGTAAGGTAGTTCTTTCACCTGGCATGTTGTTTCTTCTATCTTCTTTCCTTGCAGCAGATGTATCCCATCATCAATAATATTATCTTCTGTGAATTATGAAAAAAAAAAAAAAGAAAATATGCTTTAAAATGTTCTGGTTTAAGTTTTTCTAAGGAATATTATTTCAATTACACTTGATGTTTGAAGCTGACATACTGACTCTCTGAATTTAATCATAACTTTTAAGCATGTATTTTATCTCAAACTGCTTTGAAGTAAGACTACAAAAAAAATGGCAAGCCGACTCAGAAAGAAAACTTATTCATGATTACCTCTTTATCTATACTTAGTCCCCAGTTTACTAACCCAGAACCACACCAAGTGCTTCCTCCTTCCCTGCTAATTTAATGCAGAAAAATGTAGGATATTCATATAAAAAAAAAGGGCAAAAATTATCTTCACAGCTGAGATCTGGTTAGCATAGCTTATATTAGAAATTGCTTTCAAAGAAAAAAATTCTCTGATTTCTTCCATGAAATGAATGCTTTGCATAGGAAGAATATTTACCTTCATTACAACAATGAGAAATAACAGGTCAAGCAACTCTTTGAAAAGATTACTTTTAGTGACTCTAATTTGAAAGATCTTTTTAGAAAGGTCTTAGTGAATAGATTCCATCCACACAGATATCAAGCACTCAGTTATTTTGAAGAGGAAAGAAAAAAAAAGAAGAAAAATTATCTCCTATTCACAGCACAAAGTGCTATCCTATTTTTCCAAAGTTCCTAGAAGCCAATAGAAATGTGTTGGTTTTTTTCTCATGAATCCTAACTTGACAACCTTATTGCCACTGAGGATACCTTATAACATCAGTAATTCTCCAGTTTGCAAAAGGACAGCTAACTTAACATATAGATTCACAAAGGCTAACTGTAGGCAGGTGAGACTGCATTGGTTTCTCTACAGTCAAATGAAAAAGAAAGATTAACTCAGTGAATAATTCCAAGTAATTGAGATGCTTCAGTTATCACATGAAAAAAAATGATAATGCAAATTTATAATCAAAGAGGTAAGTAAGATCCTAGTCCTCAAAATGCCTATACATTTGGAATTAAGCAAGTCTTGGTGTGTATAAAGATAAAAAAATCCAACCTACATCAATCTGAGTGAAAAAAATAAAGTGCTACTGTACAGGCAAGTTAGCACATACATTTTCTTATGTTATTTTAAAAACAAATTCTGAATCAAGAGATATTTTTAGGATTTTTTTTTCCCTAAAAGCAAATCCTCTGCAAACAAAAATTGTAACACAATAATAAATCATCTTCCTCATAGTTTCTCAACTTGGATGTTGTAAGACTGGGCTAAAACTCACATATTACAATCTGGGCATTGGACAACAATAGAGTAACAGTTCTCTCACATCCTAACTCCACCTTGAAACCATAGGTCAGGCATAGAGAACTCCATGAAACAATTTCTTTTACTTGCCATGTGTGTCACAGGAAGAGGAAAAATCAGTCAAAGAAAATCTTATTGCACAAGTTTGCCTTTAGAATGTTCTGTAAGAGCTTCTATCATAATAGGACAGCATCTTTCTCCTACAGACTTGAGGGCTACAATAAACCCAAAAGCTTTACCAAAAAATGTGTTACATTCCAAAATCTAACATCACTTGATGAGATTTTAAGTTGTCTCTTGAAGTCACTGAGGACCAAGTGTCTGATAAAACAGTTGTTTATTTAAATATAGAGTTAGCTGGACTTCTAGAAACAGCATAACTCATGTCAAGAAGTGCTTATGTAACACCAGATTAACATAACTGGGTTGTTTCTGGTCCTCAGGCTGATTTCTTTTCATCTTTTGCAGGCATCTTTGCACACTGTAGCCCTGTGCTCTATAAGCTTACTTTAAAAGTTAAGTCTTGCAGTATTTAGTCCTATTACAGTCTAGTCCAAACTAGTATTATTTGGTAGCTGTCTGCAACTGAATCACAAAGAACTGTGGGGAAACATATAGAGAGAAATCTGCATACAATGCTTTTAATGTAATTTCATTCAAAACCAAATGGACAAGAGCAAGTTATTAAAATAAAATATAGTGGTCCCCCCAGTCATGATCTCTTCTGCTAGCCATAATAACATGCATCTGCAGTACTCTGAAATATTGTTTAAATCAGATCCCAAATCCACTGAAATATGGAAGAGGGTATTTGTTTGGGTTTTTTTTAATCAAATTAAATAAACCAAACAATAACAACAACAACAACAACCAACAATACCA
>JANIJG010023907.1:0-77081 GCA_024611175.1 Megaceryle torquata | reverse complement strand
CCCCCCCGCCCCCCCAACCCATTCATTATTTTATAAATATGAAAACTTCAGTGTAGAGACCTATTTCTCATATTCTTATGTTTAATTTATTTCCTTTGTGTAATACTATCTACATCTGCATGGCTCCACCACAGTAATTTAAAAATGTCATGCAGGTTGCATGATGAAAAGCCAAACATGTACTACATAAAATGATGTAAATGCATAACTGAGCATTTTATACTTTCCCCCCTCCTCTTGGTAAAACCCATCATAGGTTGTTGTTTTAAGCTTCTTATTCTGGGGAGTACATTAAGAAAAGGCTGGTTTACTGAATTTGAGTTATTTTAGCTGAGTGTAGGAGGTCCTGTTAGCACCTGGACATCTGTGAATGCTAATAATTGCATGCAATTTCCACAGATTTTTTTTTTTTTTTTTTTTTTGCATATGTACATTTATTCACAGATGCTATGTGAAGATCAAAAGAGTATACAGAATATAGCTTATACTTTGAAATACTGCAAGCAATGTAAGATAAAGCTCTTGCTAAAAAATAAAAAACCAAAACCCCAAAACGTCAGCATTTTAGTCTGGGGACAAACCTTTTCAATAGCTCTAAAGAAGTGACTAGATGCATCTTATCAAAAACCATCAAATATTTCATTTCAAAGACGCTTGTTAAAGGAAGCATTATGTATGGCAGCCAGAGACCAAAGGATATTTTAAGTTAGAATCTGTATATGATCCAGGGAAAAAAAATTGAGAGAAAGCCCTCTCCAAACCTCAGTGTGGCCATATACCTGGAAAGACTATTAATTCATATCTTCAGATGCCAAACACCTGGTGTGGATCATGAAACATAGAATTGTAGGTTTAATCTTTTGCTCTATGAGTTGAATTCAGTGCTTCAGCATTGATTTCTTAAAATCCAGCAAAAGATGCAGGTATGGCATTATATCATACATTGAGGTGATACTGATCTGAGTTCACTGGATATCATGGGATGCGGTGCCACAATGAAATATGATGGTGGATTTAAAATGCCATTTAAAATTGGCACATATTTTTTGATGCATCTCTTCATTCTATGTCTGAATCAGCTGGCCAAATTGGGGTACCAGAATAAATTACTTGTTTGTACTTTTTTTTTTGAAGTACCTTTTCAGTATTTGACTACACTTAAAATTGTATGTAATATTAATCTGAAACTAGAAAATAAGAAGTTCTAAAAACATGTATTATCTTAGAATGTAAATTAAGGTGCAGCTAGACTCTTCTCTCCACGTTCTCCAAAATTCATAATTACCTTGCTTATGGAAACAACCCTTTCCTTTCCTATCACAAATATGAATGACCTGTTTCCTAGAAACAAACTGCACATGTGGAAACTCAGAAATATGAATTTATTAATAAAGTCCTTTCCTCTCTGCTTTTATCAAATAGCTCTAAATTAAATAACTGAATGAGTCCCTCTGGTGTTTACAAGCTGGCTGACAAAGCTAGAGCTCCTATGTCTGTTAAGACTTGCAAGCAGGGAAATGATAATTTCAGATAACTAGCCCTTTTCTTTCCCTTACTGGAATCAAGTGTCAATTATAACACTGCAGATTAAAGCAGGTGTCATGACTGATTGTGATTTCCCTGGCAATAACTTAGAAAAGTGCCAAATAATTTATCAGTCTTTCTGATATACAGAATAGTCGATCGTATCACAGTCAGCAGCTGAAAAATATGTGGATCTCATGACATTTGGTGACTGCAACCTGCCAGGAAATATATAAAAATATTTTTAACACTGAAGACTCTTTTCTTGAGAAGTTAAAGACAGCTCATGAAGTAGAAGACTGTAACACCAAGCTACAAGAGGTACAAATTCTGTTTCCCAGTTAATAGCATAGTTACAGGCAAAGAGTATCCATATGATTTATTACGTACTGTTGGCTACCAACTGTTTCTGAGGAAGGCTGGGTTCAGTTTTGCTATGCATAAGGTTCAAAACCAACTCCATAAATAATTTTTTTTCTTTCTGTCTGAGAATATTACTGAAGCTGATCAACAGACATAGTAACCAAAAAATTAACCCTAGAAGAATGAAAATCAAAAGGCAAATGTGTGTAACAGGCATAAGATAGTACCACAGCAACTTAGAGTGGGAACGTCCCAGGCAAAACTTCTTACATACCGAACAAGTCTTCTAAGTTATATGAAGGCAAAGAGCAGTATACATGAAAGAGGGATTATTCTTCATCCAGGATGTGTCATTTGGGCAGATATTTGGCCAGAAGCAAAAATAATCACAGTTCAGAAAGGTGCCCAAAGAGTATGTTCACTCAATTATGTCCTGCACAGCTTCAGTGACCACAGTACCTTACATTTCCCACATCTCCAGAAGAATGTCATAGCCCAGCTATGATTAGGACAAATCCCAACAGACAAGGTAACTGTAAGAAAATAACTACCTTGCTGCAGTATATGGAAAAATTTCTTCAAGCCCTAGCCTCCCATTTTTAAGTTGAAGGGAGCAGACCTTGAATACCTGCCCTCTTGATTTCTGAAGTTATATAGAAAAAAGAAAGACAGTAAAGCCTCCTAAGGAGGAAATGTGCCGTGCCAGGCTGCTCCACCCTCAGGAGATTTAACAGCTCTGTAGAATCTGCATGGCCATGGTTTAGCCAACCATTTAAACATACACTCGAGCCCACACCTACTTAGCAGTGCACTTAAGTACATGCATTACTGAATAATGATAGATGGCTATATCAGGGCCTGAGGGAGCCTATAATGTTCTGAATTTATCATGCTGTGGGGGCTGCCCTGCAGCCTGGAACCAAGTGACGGAATTAAAAATGGGAGAGAAGTACAAATGGGCTCAGTTAATAAGCTTAATGGCTTCATCCAAGGTGTAGGTCTAATAACTCACATGCTAGAAATAGCAGATAAGATTACACATAGTCCTTTGGCCTTAGCGACATTTTTCCATAGGTCTTGCTGCTGACACGTCATCACTAATCTTGTTTTCCATTTCTAGACAGTATTTTATAAATAATCATGTTGATTCTACAGCCAACACAGTGACACAGCATCCAGCCGTTATTTTTAGTTAAGTGCTGAGCTGAATATTCTCTCAGAACAAAATAAAACCCACAGCCAGTCTTAGGAAGCTTCTTGTTAATATCTAGTGAATCAACAGCTTGCTTACCCATTTAACATTGCTTTTACTGATGATGAAATTTAGATTTAGTGATAAATGTGCTGCCACTAAAATATCCCCTTTGGGATAGAGAAATATACAGTAAGATTTAGCAGAAACCAAAGTCCTGGATTCTTCTATTCACTGCTGTACATGTATCTTCATGGACTATGCAGTATCATCCCACAAAACCAGCACTGAGAAATGAGAAAAATATTTTGCTACAATTTAGTTCAACATACAAGATTTTCTAATGCTACACTAGTGGCAAATCTGCTTCTCTAGGCTGGCTTATTGAAAATAAAGTTCTGTGTTGGATAGTTTGATTACTTTTATCTAGCAAAAAAATTTATGAAGCTTAGCTCTATACTAATATAATGAAGAGTTCAAAGTAATGATGCCAAATAAAAAAAAAAAAAAAAAAGAACAAAACAAGAAAAAGCAAGAAAAAAAAGTCTAACACTAATAATCACCACAGTTTGAATTCTTAGCCTTACGCATTTTAAAAACCATAGTAGAGCAGAGTGCTGTGGATGTGTCTTAACCGTACCTTGACAAGATAAAGAATAATTTCTAGTAGTTATCTATTGCAAGGTATATTAAGACATCATATGTTACATGCTGGCTTCAAACCAAAAAATCAATTCTGCTTTTAATTTTCATTTGACTTTGTGAATCTGCTTTTAATTCTCATTTTACTTCATCTAAATACAGTTCCTAGCAGATAAACAACTATTGGGCAAGGAAATATTAGTGTAGTTGGCATTAACAACTGCTTGTAGTCACAGCAAAGGGGAAAAAGACTGAATGGATGTAGGAGCTGAAGTGTAATGTCCACCTTTGTTAGTAGAATGGCATGTTTAAATATGGCTGTGTAACACAGCCCTAGCTAAATAGCTGGAGCTTCATGCAGCTGAAGTACTATATGCATGCCACGTTCAGGTTACAGTTGTATTTCACAACTATGATTAAACACATTTTGCTGGAATAGTGTAGACATGGCTTTTTCTTTTAGTAAGAAGGTCACAACCTGTAATGAGGAGAAACCTGTCATACAGGAGTGCATCTCCCACCTACTGCAGTAAAACTATAATGTAGGCATAGTTTAGAACCCAGGCTCATAGATCTGTGCCAATGCCATGAGGAATCATCAAGATCTCTGCACAGCTACACTCAAAACCAGGACCATTATATAAAGCACCAGGGTGATTATCTGGAAGAGAGGGATATATGCTGAGTCAGATGGTTGCAGTAGAAGGGTCTAAGAACAGTTATTTTAATTTCTTTAGGAATTTAGTAAGTGCACAAATTCAATAAGGGCACAAATCTCCAGACATGCTCCTATCCCACCAGCTCCAGTACTTTCTCTGTGCAAGTGCTGGGTGCAAACCTGCTTTGTGACACCATAGGTCTATCAGCCTCATAGGTACATGGTGGCTAAATCAGAGTGTGCATGGGTAAAACCGAGCTTAATTTCTGAAGGGAGGACAGTCTCTCTTCTTTGGGCAATGAACATCCCGTTTTCTCTTTAGTCCTTCACCAGACTGCATCATATGTTGATATAGTTAGAAATAGTATATTATTATAAATTTACATAGTATAGTAATTATAAATCTAGAAGCATTATAAAGCAGAGAACAGATATTATGAAATGAAAAATATTATTAAATGTAATATCTTATATTGAATTATTTGTCGAACTATCAATGATACATTATACCAATAATAAAGGTTTAAGTAAGGTAACATTATTTATGAAGAAAAACAGAAACCCAGAAGACCACCTTCTTCACATGTTTGCCTAATGAGGTCTTGTAAAGTGTAAAGGTTATTCCAGAGGCCATCAGTTACAAAATTCATATAACTCATACTTTAGAAATGTAGTTTTTGGTAATTAATAAAAAGGCACCAACAGTATATCCTGCAGAGACAAACTACTAATATCTGTACCCAGCTATTACTTGCAAAGAGAAATTCCAGCATACAGTGAAGCTGCACTAATCTCACTTTGCTGCCAGCTGTATAGAAACACATGACCTGTTTTTCAAATGTGCTTGTTAAGACTGGACAGAAATCAGGTCATTGGCTAGAGAGATGAGATTTGAACAGTGGCTCTAAAGAGCCTAAATAGTTCAAACTGGCATTTAAGCCACACATGTGCCTGCATACAAAGTAATAGCTTTCTGCAAGATACATTGCACACTTTTCAATTAAATTTTACTTACCAAAGACATAGACCTATCAGGTGGTCCACAGTTTCCATGTGTGCTCACTGGAGTGTTTGGCCAGCTGTCAATAGTGTTGGTATCCTTGGGTTCTTGATGTTCTGGGACAGGCTCATACAAGCTGTCCATTGAGCCCTCCTAAAATACATTTAAACAGATTTCCAAGGATGAACACTCATAAACACATTAAAATAATAATTTTAAAAGCAAGCAGTTTCTGTAATTTACAAGATAGTGAGTGATTTTGCTCCCCTGTCTTTTGGATTCCTTTATTTACTTCTTTGCCTAAGAAAGTATATACAAATTTATTACACTAAGTACCCAGATGCTGGAGTTCACATTATCATGGCTAAGATTCCAAAGACTGGCAGGGATAAAGCTGAGGCTACAGCAAAAAGAACATTATTTGCTTAGGAGTAAAAATCAGGTGTATATCTCGACCTGAGCACTACATAAACATTCCTGTGAAAACTACAAAAACTATTAATGATGAATATTTTTATATAAAAAGGTTTTATAGTTACTACTTCTTTATGGAAAAAAAAAAGTTAATTTAATGTAGAAATGTAACCCCATTCCTTAGAAATAAATGGAAACAATGA
Source organism: Megaceryle torquata (assembly GCA_024611175.1). Taxonomy (NCBI): domain Eukaryota; kingdom Metazoa; phylum Chordata; class Aves; order Coraciiformes; family Cerylidae; genus Megaceryle; species Megaceryle torquata. Next base: position 71,085 of record JANIJG010023907.1, on the reverse strand, counting down.
TGCCAGCTCCCAGAATTTGAGTCATAATTTAGTCCCAAAAAAGAATGAGAATGGCTAGAATTAAAAATAAATTCTATTTGCATTCAATTTTTTCAGCTCTATGTTATAATGCCCACATAAGGGTTCTTTTTCTCCAGTCATCAAGAATATAAACATTTTAGCAGAAACTAAGATTTTTGCATTTATCCCATAACACCAGGATTACATATACACATCATCATTCCATAATTCAATGAAAACAGATGGTAAAACTAAAGAGACTCTGTGTAATGATCCTAGATTTAGATGTTGCCAGTTTGATCCACACTGAATAATTTTCTAACAAATTTTGATTATTGATTTTAATGTCATTAATTAAGGAATAAATCAAATTTATAGTAGTGTGACATAGCAGAGCAACACCATTGAAATTAACATGGTATATCATTATTTTAAAGCATTTGTTCCTCTAGTTCAGAAGATAAACACAGATGTATATTTTAAGTTCTATTAATAATATGTAAAGTTTTACACATAATCTTATTGACTGGTGAAACAGCAGTTCAGAGATGTGACTATATTTTGCCACCACAATGTTTATCTATGGGTCTTTACTTGCTTCAGTGTACTAAAGTCTTGATAAATGTTGTGGGAGAAATATTACATGTTGAACCTCTTGAAAATGCTAGAGTTACGTACTGGATTTTTTTCTAGGAACTAATGAGTTAACTCTTCTTGGGAAACTGGTGCATGGTTTGTGAAACACACTACACATGGCTTGTGCTCCTAACAGCCACCTGAGCCTGGGTGTTGACAGCAACTGAGTTTATTCATAAGAATAGTATTTTCTCTTACTGTAACTATATTGTCATGTAGCAACGATGGCTCAGGCTCCCAGTCTGAATTTGTGGATTAAGCATTTCTAGATAAAAATGCTGAGTTTAAAACCTTGTTACACACTTCCAGGATTCTGCACTATAAAATGTAACCATATACTTCTCTCTCAGTAAAGAATAATACAGGACTTTGGTGAAGAGAATATTTAATTAGGAGATGGAAGCATAAATGTGAGCTTAAATAAACAGGGTAGGGGGGGAGGGAGGCAAGGGAGAATGGGATTGGTGGAGAAAGAGTGTAAGGAGAGAGCGAGAAGATGCAAAGAGGTAAATAAAATTATATAAAGGATAGAAGGGGGGGAGAGTAATAATAAGAGAGGGAAAAGAGAAAAGAAGAGGGGAGAGACTACAAGAGAAAGAGAGAAAGAACACAGGGGGGAGCGTGTAAGAATAAGTGCTCAAGAAAAGGAAAGAGGAAGACTGTGAGAAAGAGTGCAAGCAAGAAAGAGAAAGCTCACGTGAGAAAGATGGAATGCAAGGGTGTGAGAAAGGTCAGAAGTGCAAGAGAAAAATAAGCAGGAAAAAGGACAAGTGCATGTGGAAGAATGAGGATACGAGAAAACACAAGAAAAAGAGAGTGTACAAGGAAGAGCTAGTGCAAAGAAGGGAGAGCAGGTGAAGAAGAGAAAGAACGTGATGAGATAGGAAGGGAAGGAGAGAGCATGCAGGATGGCAAGTGAGAGATACCATGAGAGTGAATAGTAATGTTCTTATGGCATGCAGAAGAAAAAACACATATGAGAAAGTAAGCATGACGGCATGTGTGAGGGTGCAAGAAAGGATGTGAAGTCACAAGGAAAGGCACAATGGTGTTAGAGAGGAAGAACCATCAGAAGAAAGAATGTAATGACCCGATAAAAGGAATAGATGCAAGAAAGAGCAGGACTGTGTGCAAGAAAGAGAGGGCACAATAAGAGGTGTGTGAGAGCACATCAAGGAGTGCTAGCATGTGAGAATGGGCATATGTGCAAGGAAGAGTTTGAGTGTGTGAGAGACGGTAAAATAGAGGTAGTGTCTGTAAGAGAGAAACAATGAGAAGGAATAAGGGAAAGAGGAAGAAAAAGGAAGAGTCAGAAGACACCTCAAAAATAGACTGAGACCTCACCAGTAAACCAAGTCTGAGTGTGGCAGAAGGAGAGAAAGCACTCATTAAAAAATGAGTGTGACATCATGAGAAGGAACAAGGATGAGGTTGAGAGAAAGAGTGTGAGATCACAAGAAGAGGAATAAGGTCATGAGAATGGAGGTTGTCAGAAAGGGATTAAGTGCAGGAGAAAAAGAACAGGTTGAGAGAAAAGGAATAAGCACAAGAAAGGGCATTATCAACTGTGAGAAAGAGCAAGTATGTGTGAAAGAGAGCTACAGAGAGATATAAAGGGCAAGAGAGAGAGAGATAAAGCTTGCATGAGAGTGGGCTTGAGAAATGATGGGTGTGAGGGCATAAATGAAAAGCCAGCACACAAGAAACAAGAGAGAGCAAGCATGCAAGAAAGAGCAAGGTTGTGAGAATGAGGACCAAAAAGAATAAGGACACAAAAAGGGGAGTTAAAGAGTGAGCACATTAAAGAGTGATAGAGGGTGGAAACAAAGAGGGAGACAAAAAGGGAGAAGAGAATATGAGGAGACAGAGGGAAATAAAAAAGGTGAGAAAAGAGTGAAAGAGAGAGGAAACATAAGGGGAGAAGGTGTAAGAGAGAGAGGATGGGAAGAGCAAGGCAGCCAATTAGGAAGCATGAATGACTGCGGTGAGAATTGTGAGGGAGACAGAGTACACTAATAAGACAGCATGTCTAGGAAAGAGATGTGCTGTGAGAGAGAAAGTGAGCATGAGGGCATAAGAAAGCAAGAACAAGGTTGTGAGAAAGTGTGCAACATCATGAGAAAGAGGGTAACATCATGGGAATGGGGGCACAGCCATGAGAAAGGGTACAAGGACATGAAAAAGGGTGCATTGATGCAACAAAGATCAAGGGCATAAGAAAGTGAGTGAGCATGGAAAAGCACTATCGTGTGATAGAGAGCAGTGCACATGAGAATGTGTGTGCACATGTGAGCGAAAGATAAAGAGTGATAAAAAGGGATAAAACAAGGAACAGGAGAAGAGACAGAGGTGCAAAGAGAAAAAGAGGACAATAGAAAGGAGGAGACAAGGATATAGAAAAATTAGAGAGAAAACTAGTAAGGGGGAGAAGAGAAATAAGGTGTGAAACAGAAAGATAAGAAAGAGGGGAGCATGTGTGCAAGAAACAGGGAGAGTGTGGAAGAGGAGACTGTGCACGTAAGGGAGTGAGTGCAAGGGCATGAGAAAGAGTGAGTGAGGCTGCAAGACAGGGTATAAAGGGACAGGGTGGGGTGCAAGGGTATGAGGAAAAGCATGGATGTGAGAAAGGGACTGTTCACAAGAAAGAACAATAGCTTGCAAGAAAAAGCAAGGGTGCACAAAGGAGTGAGGAAGCATGCAAGAAATAGAGATAGCACAAGTGAGAAACTGCAAGAAAGCTAGTGTGAGTGGGTACAGGGGGTACATGACAGGGGGCATGAGCAGGCAAGAAAAGGAAGGAGGGAGTGAGCAAGGAAGAGGGAGTGAGAGCATGTGCGAGAGAGGTGGAAAGACAGAAGCACTGTGCAAGGAATAAAGTGTGCCTGAGAAAGCAAGCCTGAGGTTGTAAGAAAGACTGAACATGAGGTTGCAGGAAAGGATGTGAGTTTGTTAGGGCTTAAGATTGTGAGAAAGGATATGAGGTTGCAAGAAAAGACAAACACTGAGAAAGGGTGTGAGGCTGCAAGAAAGGGTGTGAAGATGTGAGAAAAGTAATGGCATGAGAGGGTGTGCAGAAGAAAGATAAAGGGGAAGAGAGAGATAAATAGATCATGAGTGAGTGAGAAGGTGAGCCCTCAAGCAAAGGAGAGAGAAAGCATGTGAATAGAGAGCATGTGATGGAAAGGGAGTGCATGAGGAGATATGCATGCAGGGACATGAGAAAGCATGAGAGAAACACCAGAAGAAAGGGCATGAGGTTGGAAGAAATGGGGTAAGGACATAAGAAAGGTTCGAATAAAGGAAGTAAGGATAAGAGAAATAGGAGCATGTACAAAAAAAAAAAAAGTGACTGAGACAGAGCAAGCATATGAGAGTGACTGCATGTGAGAATGAGTGAATGTGAGAAAGGATGAGAGCAAGCAGAGGCCAGAGTGCAAGCTTTCAGGAAAAAAAGCACTCAAGAAAGGGAGGGAGAAAGTGTGTGTGGAAAAGAGAGAGTTGCAGAAGAGAAAGAAGAGAGCACAAGAAAAAGCTTATGCAAGAATCCAAACATGACTATGGGAAGAATAGTTAGTGCAGGGTTACAAGAAAGGGCAGCAGTGTGGGAAAGAGCAGGGGAATGAAACAGTAAGGACACATGAGAGAGCGGGCTCTAGTAAGAAAAGGCACAAGAAAGAGTGAGCACACATGGGGGGACAGTGGATGTGAGAGAGAGGATGGCCAAAAAAGCGAGTGCAAGAAAGGAAGAGTGTGAGAGAAAGAACAGAAGTGAGAAAGAGAGTGCCCAACCAAGAGAAAGCATGCCTTTGGTTTATAAAAAAGTTTTCTTTGCTGATTGGTTTTATGCTTTGTAGGAATCTATTTCCCTTGTAGGAGGTAAATATTGAAAGAAATAACTTTCTTTTAGGGCAACTAAAAGTACTTACCTTTCTTGCTTCCTTTTTTATTTTTTTTTTTTTTTTTTTACATTGGGTCTACTTTTATAGAAAATACTGAAATATCAGTAAAGTTTTTTATTTCTCATGTAAACTGCTTTAGTAGTCCTGAGTATACTAAACAATACAAAACCATATGAGAGAGAGTAGAAGAAAAGAGTGGAGTAGTTAGTATGTTTCCTTTCCCCTACATGAGAAGGCTTTTTGAAGCCCTTTGCCTCAGGAGCTTTGTGGGAGAAAAGGTTCCTAGTTCAGATCTAGAAGAAAATGATTGTAGCTCTTTTCTTTGCCTGATACTGTTATCATGGCATGCAGAGACTAGACTGATCATAAGGCAAAGAGAAGTGCATTTAATAATGCAATCAGGTCATTGTCCAGCTCAGTATTTAAAAGTGAACTCCTGTGTATGGTGAGATGAAAGCAACCCAGCTAAAATGAACAAGGACACTATGAAGATGATTACATGGGAAGCCCTACAAAGCTCAATCCCTCAAATTACTTCTACTCACACTACACTTTAGAGGATGGTCATTCAGGTAATCCTTCTTTGTTAAAACATATTATTAAGTCAATTCCATTTCTATGTAACATCATCCCCCAACAGCCATAGCAGCATTAGCATCTTTCTATTTACTTTGTGGTTTCTTTAATACATTAAAGTTCTATCTAATTAATAACACACGTATTACACCACTGTTATTAATTCTTATTTTCTCTGCATCTTTCACCATAGAAACATTAGTGACAAGGGATGTTTCAGTTTATAACATTAGATACAATATATTTTACACTGTGCTGTCAGAACAGCTTTAAACCAACTATCAAAATAAAATATATAAATAGTTCAATGCTACTGAAAATTGCTAAAATGATCAGACTTTAACTCTTTACTTAACTTTAAGTTTTACTAGCAAAAATGGTGGTTAGAAAGCTACCATATGGAAGAGAAACAGACAAATGAAGTGATCTTATTTGGATTAAACCATAAGATCAGTGTTCAACTTGAATAACTGATCTGAGCAACCCTGTGGTTAGGAGTGTTGTATCCTTTCCCTACTGCTTTTCTTGCCTAGGTTTCTGATGTACGAAATGTTGGCACATCTTAAGTACCTTAAATTCTTTTCTGCGTTCGTTAGTTCTGTTACTAATGCCACTGTTCACTGCCAAAGAAAGTAGGATCTAGCCTTTAAGTATTGTCTTGTGTAAGAAGTCTTTCATTCCCCTCATATCCACTTTCTTAAGGAAATTTTACTGAAATTAATTTCTTCTTTGAGATAAAAATATGTCTGTCTCTGCCTCTCTTAGGAAATGAAGTGATGGACAAGAATGAACCAGGGTACTGTTAACTGCACTGGTGCCACACTTGTCTTATGTCAGCTAACAGACATCCAAATAATTCCTTGTCAAAGTTGTTGAAACACCACCGCCATACTTGACAGGCAGGTTTCATGCAACCACCTTGTTTTAGAGGGTTTGCTAAAGCAGACACAGGTTCTTGCATGCCAAGAAGGCTCAATGCCAGGACACTTTCCTGGATATGTATACTTTACCAGTAGAGTTGGAGCCTCTGTCTTCCTTGTGGGTCCAAAAGTAGAAAAATACCTGAAAAACTTGCTATATGGGCTACATGTACAACTGTGGTGAAACACGGCCCCATCTAAGGAGACATGTCTGGTTTTACAGGAGTAAATGCTACCAAACCAGTAACAGTATACCTTGTCAGAAAAGAGAATATCGCAGAACAGGATTAACTGGTAGTATTCCAGGTGATTTGGTGCTCACTCCAGTGTGTATATCCTCAATACTAGATAGTTGATTCAGGAAAATAATCTTTAAAAAAACAACTCTATCTTAACTAACAGACTTGATGATTCAATAATATCTCTTATTTCTCAGATTTGCAGGATGCTGCCATTGATTAGGCAGAGTATCAAAATAGATGATTTGGCAACATATTTCTTACAATTCATACAGAAGTGCTTAAGTTGGGCACCTCTCTTTTTACTGTCCATGAAACAAACAGTATTTTAATTATCTGACATGCTAAGCACCAAAAGATGGAAAAGACACTGCAAATTCAGAATTAAGATTGATCTTTTAACATGATATATCTACAAAAGAAGGGACATATATGCTTTTGATCACTTTGTAAATGGAAAAGGGACACAAGTTTTTGATGGCAAATCTAACGTCTGCAAATCCCTTAAGACAAAGGCAATGAGTCCAACGCAAAACTAATCTCAGCTGAGAAACCAAATCATTCTGAAGTCAGGTCAGGACACAAAGTACTTCTGGTAAACCCCCCCCCCCCCCCTCCCCCCTCCCCATGCTGGAGAACTCATATTAGGACATCAAAGGGCTTCCAGGTGGCAACAGGTTGGAGTAATTTCTGTCTGCCTTCCTGGGAAGGGCAGAGTCCAGTCAAGCTCCACAGCCCTCACAACCATCTTGTGAGTACTGAGTGTTTTCAGCCTCCATGTCACCACTTGCTAGACTGTCCCATAACACTGTGTCTCTCATGCCAAAATTATGTCTCAGTTTTATGGACAGGTATGAAAACAAACCTAGAGAGAATCACATCCAACAGCATAAACTGATGTTCCTTTAACTACCATAGTGTTCCACCACTTTGGATCAGCCAGAAGTCTGGTTCTACTCTGATTTTAAACAGGATATTCTTGTAATTCCTTCATTTTTAGCTTACTTCAACCACTATTCTCCATAGGGTATAAAACTTGTCTGAGCTATAAACCAATGTATTTTTAAAAGATATGCATATGCACAGACACATGTACACACAAGAACATGCTCATTGCAGTCTGAAAACCTGTCAGTCAGTCAGTCTATATGAGGAAAATGCTTCCATGCAAATGGAAAAAATGATGGTTTTTTGGACTGTTCTTTTGGTTCTGTCTGCTGATAGTCTAAACTTCTCTTCCATGGATTCAGGTTTAACAGTAACTCCAGATGTTCACTTGATGTATATCTGTGGTGTTTTCTATTTATCAGTGGCTATTTGTGTCTACTAAGGAACTAGCTTCTCTAGTGACTTTACAAGTTGTGTCTAAAGTTGTTGCTCTGCATTATTTCTGCCTTGACTGTCTTGAAGACAAAAATACTCTTATATTGATTCTTCATCCACTTTGTTGCCAGCATTTCAGTCACAGGCTGACAGAGTAAAAGTAGCTAGTGTACATATTTGGATCACTAGCTCATTTCCAAACTAGACAATCTGATTACTGAAAGCAACTGCACTGTGTCACATGCCTAGGGAGGACTGTGCAAATCTCTGAGCTTTATGAAGTACATAAGTGACCTATGAATTGTCTTTAGGTCTTGGTAGCTTGTAAGGTGTTTTGCTAGGTGTTGGGAAGATTACCAAAATGGACAGAATGGCTCCCATGGGAAGCTTGTAAAGAATGGAGGTTATCTTCTTAGCAGCAATCTTTAAACAGAACTAATTACTTCATTACAGAAACTATCATGGCACTAGCTTTCACTTGTCTGAAGCATTCATTATTACTGCAGTCATTAACTCTCTCACAGAAACTCCAGTTGCTGCATACTCAGTTTAACAGAGAAACTGCAACTTGTTTTATTCCCACTGACAGAGTCTTCTACCTCACGTTTTCTCTAAATGCTGACTTCTCAATTAATACAAGGCTCAATGGCTTTTTAAAAAGTAAACTACGTAGAAAGCAAGAAGCTGCCCCAATGGAACAATAAAATACTGGTAGAACAGTTCTGTCCCAAAGAACTTCAGAAATGAGTATTTTCAAGCTGTTACAGATTGCACCAAAAAGCCATAGTTAACTTTGAATAAATACCCAGACAATCACATTAAACTAAGATCAAAAATGTCATTGAATTCACAGGGATTTATTTTTTATGAGTGACTCATCACAGAATCCTAAAATACCACTGTATTTTACTTTAAATACTCCAAAACGTCTTTTAAACCTTATGATCTTGAGAACACCGGTACTCTGCACTAAGATAGCATTAGCAATCAAGAACAACAGTTTACACAGAGCAGCTCCCCTATTTGAATTTTTTACAGTGTAGTTTGAATATGTTTTTAATTGTTCTTTTCTAAGCATACACTTCACACCTGGACAGAAGATGAAAAATAGGCAAACAGATCTACTGTGCTGTGTAAATACAGCAAATATACTCACCTAATTACCATTACTGAGTATTGGTATTGGCAGCTGGTTAAGCTTTGAAAACAGAAATAGTTTCTGTGGAATTCCTGTCCTGATTTACCTGTTCATTCTCACCAGTTGTCTTAGGGCAAGGAAAGAGGATAAAAAAAGGGAGAAAGTAAAAAAACACCCAACCACACAACCAAGCCTGAAGAGGGTCTTAAATCAATTCCTCTGTCTGTGAGTAAATATTGTCATATGACTGGTTTAGTCCTGATGAGTAAGTATTCACACTTGGCTAATAGAAAACTAATGTTGAAAAGTTCTAGCAGTTCTTACAAACTCTCCAAAACCAAAACAGATACTATTATCTAAAAAAAACCCAACCAACCAACCAACCAAACAAAACCAAAACCACCACCACCAACGACAAAAAACCACAAAAACAAAAACCCCAACAACAAAAAATAATCCACCAAAGCCTGAAAGCAAATACTGACATACATATGTTTAGTTATTTTAACATACATATGAGGAGTTTTACTGTGTGGAGATCAAATGCCTCATGTTTAACTCTGCATATTTTTGTAATAGTCACAATTAGTGCATAGTACATTTATTATATGCTTTTTGTTTCATCTTATTTTTTTATGAATCACATTTTGCTATGTGTAATTTCTCCTACATAAACTCATCTATGCAAGAGCTACTTGCTGTGGTTACCCTTGCACAGTTTGTGATATAACCCCTTGATTTTTTCCATCCCAACACACCCACCAGTTCAATTTATCAACTCAGTAACTCACTAAATAAAAGCACGTATGTGTATACTTACCAGAGAAAAACAGAAAAGATTCATGTTGGTATTGAGATTTACTCCAGCACCCAAAAATTCTGCACCTCAAACTCCCACCGCACAATGCAGCTCCTTCTTGCTCTCCCAGCTGTTTGTACATTTCTCCCTGGAGATTACTGCAAGATAAAATCCCTGCAATAATCCATGGGATTCAGAGCCCATTATCAAATGAGACAGGCTTCCCCAGGCCAGTACAGACTGTTTTCTGAATTAAAGAACAATGTTTACCAACAAAACGAAAGCATGGTCTGAAAGATTATGAGGGACTTGGGAAATGCTCTCTCACAGTCTATTGTTCCATTTAGTTTATCATCTAACAGAAATAAAACTCTTCCTGCCTAAGAATGCTGCAACATACAGCTAAATCCAAGGCAAATCTTCTCAGTTTACACAGATTATCAAAAGACACACAGAAATTCTTGGAAAATACTAATTTTCTATACAGATGAATGTATTTACAAAAATCAGTAATTATTGACCACATTTTGAAAGGAATGGTCTTTTGAATGGCCTTACTTTGGGACCTTGGACAACAAATATGTGGGCCACAATCAAATTATTAAAAGAACCCCACAAAACTCAAACAAACAAATCCCTCACACTCTGGGCCTGTACACTGAAGAATAATTGCCAACTAGCATCTGACATGTTGACTGCTTGATGATGGAGACTAACCTAAACCAATTTTCCTATTAGAAAACATGGTGAATCTAGAAATTAAAAAATTGTGAGTGTTCAAAGCTGATTCATAGGCTATAATGAGAGGTATTATAGTGCATAGAGACAGACAGATGAGGGATAAGCAATTGTAAAGAAAAACAGTCACTAACTGGTATAAATCAGCAAAATTCCGTCACCCATAGTGGAGTAGAACAGTCTGAGGAAGAAATAGTGCTAAAAACACTGTGAGTTTCAGATTATAAAATACCTGAAATTAGACTGGTATTGAAATATTGCCTTCCAACCCACAATTCATTTCCCATAGCTCTTATGTGAGAGCTATGATATTTGGTTACATGAACAAGCAGCAGTTGGTACCAAAAAGATAAGTTAAATTCACCACAAATGGAGAGGTAGTGTAATTTTGTGACCAAGATCTTCATTTTCCTACTTCGGATCCAGAGCTTCATATTTGTAAATATCAAGCATCTTTTTCATTTTCATCATTTTTATTCTAGCAATTTTGAAGTATGATCCTACACTCCAGTGAATTTGTAATGTCTGCATTTTGGCAGAATAAATACATTTTAACACAAATTAGTTTCTACCCTGAACAAAATCCAAACAAAGCTCACACAAAGGCACACCGACAAACAGTAGAGGACAGATAAGATTCAAGATTTCAAAGGAAAAGATCTTCAGTTTGCACTTTGCCTACTTACTGAGAAGCATATAAAAGTCTTTTCTGAAGGCTTTTTCAAGACCTCCTTTTCAGTTATAATTTCAGGTTGTTTTCACATATTAGAAAAGTAAGGTTGGCTATGAAGAGCTTTATGAAAAATATGAACAGTTTAGAAACCAATTAACAAGAGACTTCTCATTTACTTCTCCTACAGACTTGAGGAACACTAACAGATTTTGTCAATTACCACCTAGTGACACTTTCCTAATGTGATTATACAAAAATAGACATCTGAGAGGCCTAGCTTGCTACAGATGGGCTTGCATTTGCTTTGTGGCTTACTAGCTAGTTTCCTCATGAGGGAGGAAGTTCTTATCCTTCCTATGCCTTAGGTTCTCCAGATGGAAAAACTAAAATAACAGCACAAACCTCATGCACAAAGTACCACAAAAGTAATGATCAAAAGCACTATGTCCCAGCTATGGAGTATTACCTTTTTATTATTATTATTTTTTTAAATACCTACTTACAGTAATAACTATCTGGAATTTTTCATATAGACTTAATTTCTGGTAAAATGACAAAATGTAGTAAGGAACAAACACCTGAGTAACTCAGGGAGATGTTTTTCATTCAGATTGATTTAAGCTCTTGATTTTGGGTTGTAGATTTTGAGGGAGTTTTGCTATGCATATTTACTCTGAAATCTTTAGGAGGAAGGTTCTTAACTTTGCAACACAGATCCTCAAGGCAAGGGTAGCTAAGATAGTACAAATCTTATACTGAGCTATTCAGTTCTAATTTTGCTTGTATTTGCAGACATGCAGAAAAAAAAGAAAAATAACGTAAAAGATAAGAAGCAGTCTGTATCTTCAGTTGCAGACATATGCATACATCGCAAACAACTATGTAGGAAAGCAAAAATGCAGAGCTGTACCTGGCAAGCTTTTGTGAAGAGAGATGTTCATCTGGAAACTCTCTGGGCCAACTCTCATTTCACTTGTTCTTACTTCACCATTTGGACAGGTGCAATTCATCACCTTGAAATCTCATGAGCTAAGCACTATTCCATGGAAGTAAAGTGTGAAAACCAGAGGCAGACTTTGTGAATACCAAGCTGGAGAATGAAACTGGGAGTCACACCTGTTTAGGCTCTGTGGATGTGCCTTCTGAGTGCATGCCCCAGATGGCTTGTTTGACTTCCTTCATTTCCAAAAGGCAGACCTCCAGCATTCAATTGTTCTCATTTCATATCCTGGTGCATTCATCTTTTTGTTTCCAGCTGTATCAGCTTGAATGCATTACAGTGACAGTACTGGGTGAAAGTTAGTTATTCAAGTCAGGTATAAAATATTCAGTTCAAATATCCCCCTCGAGAGACAGAGAAATTTAAGCCATTCTTATTTCCATTCTGCTGAGCTCATAGCTTTACAGGAAATAGCCTTCAGTGAAGACTTCAAGTGGGATCCCAAAGCACTGCCTCAGATATTCTGGATGCAAGCCAGTAAGACCCTAGGAGTAAAGACCACACATTTGTTATTACATGTTTTTGAGTCTTTGCTACGACTCCTTTTATGAAAAGGTAGCATTTCAGAGCTTTACTAATTCACTGATATAGCTATCTGTAAGGGTCAAGTTTGTTAATAGGGCTAAACTAGAGATGACATTACACACCAGGTGATGTCCTAGACCAATGAATAAATTACAAACTGTGAGGAAACCCCTATTATAATAATTAAAATAAGATGCAAGAGCTTATGAATGGTTGATTGGGAACAATGATATGAATAAAATAGTCAGCAAGAGTTCTTAATATCACTTGATATCAAAGCTGTGTAAAGAATTTGAGCTTTGAAAATAATTAAAATACCAATAACTAAGTAGAACAAATTTGAAGGTAACATCAGTGTTCTGACATCTATGTACATTTTCCTGTACAGCTGGTATAAATAGAGCAATTTGCAGCAGCAGTAACATACCAGAACAGCAAAACACTACAATGAGGGTACAAAAATGAGTTTTACCAAAGAGGAACCTTCAATTCCTAGCTCTAATTGTGTACTACTGTTAGCATTTAATCCTCTTTCTTCACGGCTACATGATTTCTACATGCTTGAGCTCTACATCATTGCAAGTAGTTCAAACACTTTAAAACAGAAAAATATGCCCACAAATAGAGGCTTTCATATAGTGAGGTTTCTATTCCTGTGGAATGAATAGACTTCATAGCTGAGATCTTTAGGCATCCTTGGCCTTTTCAGGAGACTGGATTTCAGCTGTGTATTCACAGTAAGTGGCAACCCATAAACTAGCCTGGCATACAAGCAGTTAAAGTCAAGCCATAATTCAGGCACTCACAATTCAGCCTTGGCTCCAGGCTCCCAACCCTATGATAGCCATCCTACTGATGCAGCTTCATCTGTTACTGGGGTAACTCACCAGCAGAGCTGTGCAATTTGTAGATTTATTTGGTTTGCTGGACAAAAGAAAAATAATGTATTAGCAGTTGTTAACCTGGACACATCTCAGTAAGTCTGGAACTAATATTTACCCCTATCTTCTCTCTTTCTTTTATCCTTCCATGCCATATGTATCCTTAATGAAAATGTGTGTCTACTTTTCCTCTGTTCATTATCTATTTGTTATCTGAACATTTTCATACAGATTTCAACCAAGGGCAACAATGTTATTACCTGAATATAGTATGAGTATTAAATATATAACTAATCATATGCTAAGAGGTCACATTTCTCTATTCACTACACATAAAAAGCTGAATTATTACTTTGTCATGAGCTCAAGGTAAACTGTGTTGCTACTATGCTTCACAAGCTAACCTGGTGGAAAATGGGACATTCAGAAATAAAATCAGTTCAATTCTAAAATCTTCTTGACTCTCCCATTTCTTTGGAAAGAGACTGTGTCTCTCCTTTCAGCAAGTGACTACTCAATACATTACATATTTTCTAACACGTGAAGGCAACCATGTAGGCGGCACACTAGATAAAACTCCTGCCTCATTTCACCTGCTTCTGTTCACTTACAATAGGCAGATGACAAAGCAATTCTGTGCAGAACACTTTCCTTGTTGACTCACAACCCATGACCAAGTGCTCTATGAGAAGTCACTATTTGCACCTAGGAAACTGGTATTATAAAGTAAGTTCAACATCTTCTATTGTGAGCATCCCCTGAAGACACTCGGAAAGGTAGAAAGCTCCATTTCAGACTACAAACACAATAGTGTCTCTAAGACAGAGCTACTAATATTTTATATTCCCGAATCAAATGTTCCAATCACTGGTTTTAAATTACCTCTACTTATCGTTTGGAAAGGACCCACAAAGTACTAACTAAAAATTTGATTCTTCAAACATTACTGATTTTTTTTTTCTTTTAGAATCTCCTTCAGTTTAGACACCGCTTCTTCATTTTCTCCTTTTACATTCAGCAGCTAATTAAAAATTGGTAAGGAAAAAGCTTCACAACCCCCCTCACCCCTGCCAAATTGCAGTATTCCATTCCTCTTTTGAAAAGACAGTTTTACAGATGTAATGACCAATTCAACACAGCAGCTTTTACAGCCTAGCAACAAGAATTTGCAAGAGAATTTCACTCAGTTAAAGATTAAGTTCACTCAGCATAATTAACCACAACATTTACTTCAGCATAGAAAATCAAGCAAATAAAGACACAAAGTGACAATATTCTGTAGCTCAAAGAGGCAAGTAAAATGCTTTCACAAGTTCCAAAATCCCAGGAAAAGTCTGTGCTTAATAAGGGCACTGGCAAAATTCCCATCAAACTTGGTGCAATTATAGTTTCGTGCACCTTCTCCTGCTAACTGATCATATTTAATCACAATGTCATAAAAGCACATGGTATTTCCCATAAAATTCATTATAACATTCAGCCATGCCTTGAAGCTAACATTCCTTCTAGGATAAATAATCATATTGTTCTTTCCCTTGTCCCAGAAGTTTTACATCTTTTTTTTTTCAGAGCAATTATATTTTAATCAAAGGAAAAACTGCATCTCTGTTCTAGAGTGGAAATGTGCATTTCTTAAATGGGAATGCCAAATCCTCTGCTCTATAATTGTACTGAAACTCAATGAATCTGGACCACACATTCTTTATTGCCATCTAGCACTCTACTGCAATTTAGAGTGAAAACTGCTAACTTCTATCGTCAGACCAATTTATGTATTATCAGACAAAACTGATGTCTACAGTGAATTATGGGTATAGGAGTCATTATCTTCCAGGAGCACCTTGAAAACGAGATGTCTAATCTCAATAATGTAAGTTTCCTGGTTAAATAAATCCCCTGTGCTTAGTAATTCTATGCATTTATAGAAAAGATGTCACCATCACACCACCTTCTTAGACTTTAAAAAACATTTTAAAGCCTCAAGGGATTTGAGTCCTCACTAAATAGACTTGATTTCTATACTTACTACTTAGTATTCTTAACCACACAGTTCATGCATTTTTGTTATGTAATGGATTGGGAAATTCAAAGAACCAGCCTATTTTGCAAACATTTAGCTTCCCATCACCCCATTTCCCTTTTACTTTGATGGCTTTTTTTAATATCAAGATGATGATCTTATTCAGCACACCCTGCTTGAAACAGCTCCAAACATTCAAGGCTGCCTTCTGTTTGTAACCACCCAGGCCTTGCATGAGCAGTTAGGAACAGAACTTCAAAAGGCCATCAGAAGTTTTCCAATCCACTCTACAAGAAAGATTGCCTCTCCACTTTTGTTTGAGAATTCAGGTTAAGGACTTTAGTCATCTACTTCTTCCTTGAGAGCCTGATCCAAAGCTAAATGAAGCCAAAAAGAATCCATCGATCTGAGCACTTCTGGCAACTTAATTCAGAGTTCCTCTACCAATTTATACACAAAGCTCTATGCAGACTGAGAACAGTCTTTCTAACCTAACTTGTATCCACTGCCTGTGGCTATAGGCACCTACTTCTGTTCCCACCAAATGCCTTACTTCTAGGAGATACCCAGAGATGGCTGCCTACAGCACCAAGCTCCAAGTGAAACAGAAAGAGCCAGCTGGCTCACACAGCCGCCTGCACCTATATGAGTATCCTTTCAGCAGAATGTATTATTTTGTCCACACCACCATCTTATCTACAGTTGTCTGGGCTAGAGTTGATTCCCAGACAGCCAATTCAGACTTGCATCTGCCTATACTTCTAGACACAACACCAGATTAAAAATATTCTTCTGTCCTTGAAGAGTCTACACTGAGACTCTTGTGTCCTGTCTCTTCTCTTGCTCTCATACAAATCAGGAGTAGCTCACTGGAAGACAGCAAAACCGCAGTAACAGCTAGAGTAGAAAAACTGAAGTGCTAACAACTTAATTGGTTAGCTGTTGGCTTATGTTTTCATTTTCTTATCAGGTTTGTGTGAGTCTCACCTTTTTGGAAATCAAAATTAGGTACTCAGAAGTGACCCATTTAGTTTTCATATACCTCCTGGATCCTTAGCCAATTTAGATAAGTACCTGTCCGTAGCATTTTCTTTTACAAATCATTCAAAATAAATTCCAAATAAAGCACCATATTTTAACCACACTAATTCTAAGTTAGACTCAGTAGCTTCTTAAAACCATCTTCCTGATAAAAAAGCAATTTATACAACAGAAGACAAGCAAGCCATATCAATTATACATTAAAGGCTATACAGTTGCTGTTCTGTCAAATAAAGCTTTTATCCATCACTCTGCAGTTTAGGTTTCAATCTGTACTTAGCAAAATACAGTGGTAAACCCTAATGTTCTAGACCAGTTCTGAAGTGTGAGTACCAATGCATCTGGGAAGTACAAAATTTGCTTAAAAGCCAATTGTGTAAACACTTTAGGGCTGCAAATATAGCCATGACCTGGAATCCATCTCATAAAATAGCTCATGTTGCAGCAGGAAATACATGCTGCTACACAGAACACTTCATCCCACCTTATTGTTTTATATAGTTTGACAGCTCCACGCTGTTTGGACAGACCATTTATATTCTTTGAAGTTAGTCTGGCTGGGCCCTTAGTTGGTAGATCATGGAATCACAGAATGTTAGGGGTTGGAAGGGACAGCAAAAGACCATCTAGTTCAATCCCCCTGACAGAGCAGGGTCACCTAGATTAAATCACACAGGAATGTGTCCAGGTGGTTTTTTAATGTCTCCAGAAAAGGAGACTCCACAATCTCCCTGGGCAGCCTGTTCCAGTGCTCCATCACCCTCCCCATGAAAAAGTTTCTCCTTACATTTACACAGAACCTCCTGTGTTCCAGCTTGCACCCGTTGCCCCTTGTCCTATCACTGAATGTCACTGAGAAGAGCCTGGCTCCATCCTCCTGACACTTGCCCTTTACATATTTATAAACATTAATGAGGTCACCCCTCAGTCTCCTGCAAGATGAAGAGACCCAGCTCCCTCAGCCTTTCCTCATAAGATATTAGCAAAGCTTATTATTTTTCATCAGAGTTATGCCAGCTCATCCAGTGTCACCAAATATTTATACCCATGTAGCTAATTTTTGCGACAGTGCTATTTTTTAGAGGCAAAGATACATCAACTGACACAGTGGCAATTTGAGCTGTTTACATCCCTGTGCATGTGATTGCAGAGCCTCCAGCTTGGAGTGTCCTCATTTTTGACTGTCCATGACCCTGCTATACTGTCTTACTGCCTCTTCATGTCTTATAGCACTTTTCTTCACTTCTACAAACATACCATTCCATATGAGATGCAAACTGTACTTGCCTCTTAGGGCACCTTTAAAAAAAAGTGGCAGTCCTCATGCCCTATTGCAAGTCATGCCTTTCTGTACCTGCAAAATATGCCGTCTGTACTGACTATTTCTGGCTTTTATTAAGGTAATCAAATGTGCAGAAGAGGCTAATGTTAAGGGAAAGAGGTCTATACACTGCTGTTGGGACATGTTGCAGGAAGAACACATAGTATATCAGTGTGTTCTAAGATAAAACAAAAAAACAAAAAAACCCAAAATTTAAATTTGATTATTACATGCCAGTAAAAATTCCATCAGCTACACACTGTCTGTACCAGTTGCATTAAACCCAGGCTTATATAGTGGGAACTGTAGATGTCATCTGCAGCCCTAGAATAACCTTGGCAGCATACCAGCACATATTCATTTCTGTGGAGAACAGTCTCGCTTCATGTAGCTGAGTCCTCATGGTACCTGAGACTGCCAAATTGTCTCAGAGCTAGTAACTGGATCACTCATTTAAATACATCATAGTTAAACAAGATGCTTGGAGTTGGCAGTTCCTGTAACTTTATTAAAGGTTGAATATGTAACCCTTCTCACACCCCTAACCTGATTTAGCAGAACATGATTACCTCAACAAAAGCCTAGGAAGCTTGAAAACTGGACCACATATAAAAAAAACAGTAGAGAAAACAAATAACAAAAAATAAACAAAACCCAAACCAACACTATTGAGGACATCTCAGTGTTCTGCTTTGGTAGAACAGGTTTTTTCAAAAGGAGGATTATTATCGTCCTCATGAATTATAGACTGATTGAGAGCTGAGACAGAGGGGAAAATGCACAGCAAGGTATTTCTGTATTTGCATAGAAAGGTCTAGCTGGATAGCCTAACTTCTTTTAACATATGAGGAAAGGGAACATTCAGGACAGTTCTTGAAGAAGACTGGCATCTACAAGTCTGCAAAAAGGTACAGACAACAGTTACAGTTCAAAGACTCATACATCAAAGAGTGACCCATCCCTCTGTGACTCCCCTTGCTCTTATTTCACTCAAATTCTTCAAAGTAGGATTCAATGGAATAGATGACTTTTTTATCCTGAATAACCATGGAACAGACAAGATTTACTCTATTGAATCCAGATGTGGTTCAACAACCTGTTACCCTAATAATATACAAAAGAAAACACTGCTGTATGCAGAAAGTAATGTCCACTAATAAGCTCCAAATGTCCATCAGAAATACTTTAGTGAATCACACACGTATTGGTTTACTGGTATAAACTGCTAGAAGCAGTTTTACTCAGTACAGTGTATAAATAGGACTTCAAAGATGACTCTGCTAGACATACATTCCCACTTTCATCAGAGGGATTCATATGGAACCATTATTATCAGATCTAAAATTAACAATCTTTAGCACAGTTATCATTTGAATATCCCTATATCAAGGAATGTGTTATTATTTCCATGTTATTGTACAGTTGAGCTTATTGTTCTATCACCAAAAAGCATAATCATATACATGTCATCTAACAGACTCTGATGATGAGATGTTGGAATACAAAACACTGATTTTCAAATCTGTAGTTTAAGTTGCTTCCTCACTCTTAAGGTGCTTAAAGGTACTTAGACATGTAAAGTCTGTCTGTGAAGAAATCCAGATACTATACAATTCTTTACAATATTGAGCAGCTACACAGCTACCCTATGTTTAAGTAAAATCAGGATCTATAATTTATGCATTTATGTTCCTATGTTACCGTTGTGATTAATCTGATTGCTTTCTTTAGAGACAACTTACCCAAAGCAGCTTTGCAGAAAGTAAGTGTAAAGGAGTGGACAGGACTTGTTCCTCCTGATACCTCTTACCTGTCAGCCCACCAATTGCAGCCCAGAAATTGCAGTATCCTTTCTCACTATGAGGATTAGGGTTCAAATTTTCTTCTTGGTTTCTGTTCTCCTCTTCTATGCGATTTATTCAAACACCATGTGAGAGACTTTCTCCTTCTCAAGAACCTGGAATTAGCTGTTCTACTTTATACAGACTAATTGTATACCAGCTGAGCTAAGGAGGGGGGTGCATGTGTGTGCGTATGTTTGCATATGACTCTCTGGCCTGGTTGCTAGAGCAGTCTCTTGACAGGTGGTATCATTGGATTCCCCAGTCCCAGCTCCAATAAAAATTAAACATTAATTTAGTTCACTGAAGCAGAAATTAAAATTGTTGCAGCAAGTAAAATAAAATGTTTTAGAGGACTGGCTGTAGGTGCTCAAGCAAGAAGTCTGCAGAAGACAGAAGTCTGAACCACATACTAGAGTTGTAGATTTGTGTCCTCTGTATGCAGTGAAATATTTTCTCATCCTTAGAATGAAACTGGAAACAGTTCATTTCTCCAGTTAGTTTGTAAACTGTGCAGTGTATGTAGTACAATCTCCAGTCTCTAATTTTCTTTATTATCTCTAATGTGTGACAGCTGGAGGGGCAAAGGACAGCATGCATCTTCTTACTCTGTCAACTGCTCACTGCTTACCTCCTTCCTCCAGTCTCTGGGAATTTGCAGGAGAGAAACTGTCAGGGTGAGAAAGGAGACATTTCATAGAGGCAATGTGAAAGCCTAATGCAATGAGATGATTACTAGTAGCTTGCTGCTGTGTGTACCATTAATCACAGGGAAGTCAGAACATTTTGTCAAGAGCCCCTTGCTGTAAAATCCCATTTGGATTGAATGGATACGGGGAATCTTACTTAAAAGAAAATGATACTATGCGAAAATTGAATAGGAGAGGGCAAATGTGTGTGCATATGTTCTACCCTAGAATGGAAAACTTACTACTACTACAAGCGGTGCTAGAGACAGCCATAGCTTTGCTGGGTGTCAGTTTACACTTACTGAAAGAAGACATAGTATATATTTATCTCACATACAGCAACTGAGGTATAATATATTAGTAAGATATTAGATAGTAAAAAAGAAAAAACACAATACGAGGGCTGAAAATATTTTTCTGAATATGACTAATAACAATTTCAGTCACTGTTAGAAATAGGATCCTCATCCATTCTTGCTCAAACATCTCAGTATATTGAGCAGTATGTCCACTCATGGGGTCTTAAGCACTCGAGAGATGTTTTCCCATTTTCAAAAGGTATCCTACATTTGCATGTCACCTGTTGTTTTTATATTAATCCTAGTAGTGGAAGATAAATTGGAGTCCAGCCAGTGGGAACAAAGATGAATAGAACAAAGCCAAGGAGATGTGAAACAGGTCTTTTGCAGTGGAAACTGAGGAAAAAAAACCCAACATGTAACAGAGAGATTCAGTCCAGCTGTTTATGAGAGGTCCAGGCTTTCATGCAGAAGTTCTATTGAATTTGACAGAGAAATCTTATGGAAATTTTTTTAATCAGTTTACCACTTTCTGGATGAAATGTATAATCTTGAGGCAGACAACTATATGTGTATACATAAACACTAGTTTCTAGAAACTGGTTTAAAATAATGCCTAGAAAACCTTCAAGTATAGGCCTGCTACTCTCTTCCTTACTAAAATCCATGTTATATTCATGGGTTTATTTACAAATGGAAAAAGAACTCTGTGATGTCATCAGTTTTACAGAAAATCACAGTAAACTTGCCACTTGAGCATTATAACATTGGATTTGTAGAAACTCAGAAAATATTGAAAACATAATGCAGTTATAAAGCTCTGCTAAATCTTAGAGTGCAGCTTAAACAGAAGTGTCTAGGAAAAATACCAAAGCAGACAAGTGAAAACAAACATGAGTGGGATATAATTACAAGGGATAATGAGACTTTGGTTGTAATCACCAAAATGTATTGGTATTACCAGCTGAATCTTTGGATCGGGCTGATCCAAAGTCTGCTAAATGATAATGAGGGTATTTCTTTTGATTTTAATAGGTTCTGAACTTAATCCTAAAACATTTTGGTTTTGTGTATATGAGAACAAATCTTGTATGACATTAACTATCACAGTGTCTCATTATTCCTTATTTATAATGCAGGAAAAATAGCCTTTTTTAGAAATAAAGACAAGAAAATAAATTTTTCAACAGTGCATTTCTTGGGTCTATGCACTTAGATTTTGGCTTAGAGGTACTATGATCAATATTTCCAGGTGAAGCAATGAATTTCTTCTGTTTGGCATGTGAATAAAACTCTTGTAATGCACCTTTGACTTTAATTTTAGTTGCAGTCTGTTATTACTAATGAAAAAAAAAATACTTCCTAGCTTTTCAAATGTATCATCTAGATAAATTGTTAACACTAAGAACTCCCCAGGCAGTAATGAATGACACAGTTTTCTGTGTTATCCCTGATAAAGTTTAGGATATGGAAAGCAGTTTAATCCTCTTTCTATACTCTCCCATCTGTGCTTTAGAGCTACCATAGTAAATTACCACATACTGAAGCACTGCTTCAGATGCAATTTTGTATTTTCAAAGCAGAGATAATTTTACTCCACAGTGTATTTTTTAGGCTTTGTAAAAAAAAGTAAAATGTTTAAGGAAGTCAGGTCAGATAAAACTGTTGCATTTAAGAGATGAATAGTAATTTTGAGTGAAGCAGAGCTTTCATAAAGGTTGCCTAAAATATGGAGTTAAGCCAAGCTAATCACTCTGTTTACAGAACATCTGCAATGCAAAGTGTTAAGATCTAAATCAAATGTAATATTTTGTTAATTATAAGACAGTCTCTATGCAGGAGTAGTTGCTGACAAATATAGCTTGAGGCACTCTATTGTACTTTAAATATGTTATTGCCTATGCCTAATGTCTTTGATTCTGCTTTCGTATTGCAGAATGAATTTACTTCATACAGTTTTGCCATTAACCTGCTCAGTCACTGTTAGGGCTCATTTCTTTCTCTGTGAGGGAAGCTTAAGTTTTGTGTTGGATTTTTCCACATTTTATCAGATGTGCATTTTGCTGCTGTCTAATCATTATGGGTAAAAGGACTGATTTACTATAAATTGGAGTAAATTGACTGACTCAGTTCAGAGGCTGAGCATGAGAAGCTGCTCCAAGAGTAGAAGTGAATACAGAGGGAGACTGATTTAATAAACTTTATCTTGCATTTTTCTGCATCCACATAAAAACCTACATTTAATAATACTACAGAGATCCAGTCATTCCAGTGTCTTACTCAGGTCACCATATGGTTGTGGAACAGCCGTTTAATGTTAAACCTTCACAAAATCAAAATTATAATTACAGGAAGCAGCAAATACTTTGATGAATCTGCAGCCACAGTGCAGCATCTAAGACAGACAGCCACAAATTATCAAAACATTTTGCAAGAGAAAGAGTTCCTCTGTAACCTTTTGTTACTTTGAATTTCCAAATGACATATTCCTGCCTATCTTGTGTCCTGCGACTAACCTGAAGAATATAACCCATCCCACCTGATGACCTAAACCCTTCTAAACAAACATCTGTCACATCATAAACTGATTATGACAATACAGCACTTTCTCTGAGACTTAGCAATTGCTGCTAAGACTACTGAATTGTCAAACCTGAGCTGAATCTGCTGAATTCAGGGTGGAGAAAAAGGGTCTGTACATTTTTCTGAGGGGTCAGGTAACCCAACTCTGCAAAGGATAACTTGATAACATTGAAACAGAGCTGCTTCACATTGTGCATGCCAGTAATAAACTCCTCATGTTCATTTTATTTTCTCTAGGTCTTAATTGCCAATTGCTGGCTGCTGGGATTGTTAAGGAACAGGCTCCTTCCTATCTTCACTGCCCTACCCAGCCTACCTGTTCATCCAGTGTGGTGTGGGGTGGGTGGTGAGCAAAGAGCACCTCAGTAGGCAAACCTGGATTTGTGTTCACCAGTGGGAGAAGTGACACAGGGAGTTTAAGACCACTTAATAACAATGGAAAACTAGCAATCATGGATAAATTATAGCTGCATATTGTTGGAAGAATAGAGAAGTGGCACACCTATGCTGCTGTAAAGATAGAAGTTTCAGAAAGCTCTTGAAAAAATGGAAATACCTGAATGTAAGGCATTCATGTGGGCTTAAGTTTTCCCCTTTGGGTACCTAGTGTGATGTTATCAATATTGACAGTAATACAAGGGATCATGTAGGAGAAGCAGGGAGGGGATCTAAACCCTTCCTCTGGGAGGGAAGGAAAGCTCACTTCAAAGCTGATGCCTCAAGAGGCGAGAGAATTGAGTTACCTTGAGCCCAGGAAGGTCAGGGAATAGGGGGAACTGCTGGCAACATCCTGCTTCCCTCTTCATCCCTGTCCTCACACCCTCCCTGGAAAGTTGGAGGGCAGCCTGGGGGGCTCTGCCTCCTGCACAGGAGAACGATCCCCAAAAACAGTGTTCAGCTCCCCAGGAACCCCTGGCAGACTCTGAAGAACAGGAGGGGGAAACAAAAACATGGAGAAGGAATAAGAGGACTTGGCTTTTCTTCTGCAGTTTAACCTGAACGTCATTTCATAAAAGTAAACAAGAGATGTTTCTCAAGGGCATGACAAAGTGTAGAGGCCTCCTTAGAGTAGGGGAACTCTTAAACCCTTCCAGCTAAAGTTGACAGATTTTACAATAACAGAAAATGAAGCAATCTAAGAATATGCTTTTCCAGCTACCCCTCCAATCCGTTACAGGTAGATCATAGCATGTTTCATAAATGCTAAAGCAGGCTGTCCTGACATTGTTAGTCCTTTATTTAAGACGCAGATAGAAGAAGATGAGCTAATTATTTATGAATATTCAATGTGCTATTAGGACAAACAAAGCATGTAAGATTCATTTGAACACTCTTAATAACCCGATCCAAAGATAATTCATGGTTTCCAGTCCTGGCATCTTTTTTTTATTATTATTTTTGTGGTTATGATACTACTTAAGTATGTGTTGTTTATTGTACTGCAGTATGCAATAATGAGTTAGAAGTATGCAAAAAGAAAGCAAGTAGGCTTTTGAAATAGCTAGGTAAAAATTAGCAAGTTTTTATAAACTGTTGATAAAATACAATATTTGGTGTAGGTGAAATTAAGTTTAGGCATTGGATACAAACACAGTTGGATATAACCATGGTTTTCTTAAGGGAACAATAAAATTAGATGGCCTTTTAGTGAATTTGTATGTTAGGTTGGAAATCTCTGTAAGCAAGGTAAGATATGTTGGAACTGAGCACTTATGTAAACCGCTAATGAACTAATGCTGGGATTTCTGAGACATGCAAAATTATTGCTTGAACAACACTATGACTCAGCAAACATCATAATATAGGGGGAATGTAAATAAAATACTAAGTATATAAAAAAATATTCAAGTATATATATATTAAATATTCAAATATTCAAAGTATATTCTGTGATATTGAAAATTTATTGTGGAGCACCAAGCCAATGGATGGAGCACAATTAAACTGTGTGATTTAGTCATATAAGTAGGAGGGGGTTCAGTCACAGGAGGATCTGTTTCTATATGACATCTTTGTCAAATCTTACAAAGCCACAGAAATCCTGACTAGGATGTAGGAGTTTCCTTAATAGCAAAAGAACATTAATAATACACAGTGTTTATCTTATATGTCACTATGTCTACCATGTAAGTATACCATATTTTCTACTAATTTTTTAATAACATTCCTGGAACTCTTTAGAAGGAAGAGCTGCATTCAATAACCATCAGAGAGATTTACCTATTCTACCATTATCTGACAATCAACACCTCTTCACTGGACCTTAGGATGCAGACAACTAAAGTCTTATTGTGAAACCAGAACGTATGACGTGAAAAGCTGTGGGAATGTTTAACAATAAAGTAAAATGACAGGTAAAAAGTTTTTGATAAAACTATTAAAAGAATTTTTCTTCTTTTTTTTTAAAGGCAAAAAAATGTGCTTCCTTTCAAAATGCTTTTCAGGAAATGTTTATTTCCTAATCAGCTCTGGTCATAAGTTATTTATTTTTTAATTATTTTTTATTAATAATAATTATTTTTTTTATTATTATTATTTATTAAGGGCACTAATGTTTTTTTTCTCCCTTTGACAAGAAAAACAAGCCATTAAATGACACAGATGTCACTTGTTCTCACGGGTGTGTCCAAATGTGCCAAAACTGTATTATTTTTGAAAGACAGAAAGCAGCATTTAAAAATATTAGTGTAACTAGCCAGGGACAGATTACATTCGGGCTCATAAAGAATGAGGGCTATAAGAAGGAAAGGAAGCGTGGGGGTGTTAGAGGAAGCAGGAACAAAGGAGCATACAAGAGGGCTCTCTTCATTCCCTGCCTTGAGTTCACCTGCAGACATAAGAGCCTGTCTGTTTTTTGCAGCTTTGTAGAAATGTCAAGAGTGTTGAAAGCAGCATCCATCATTTCACCAAAGGGGACAGGGATTTGACCCTATTCACTCATGCACTGGCCCACAGAGCTGGTTGCATATGTACACTGTATATGTATATGCACTCTATTAAGAAGAGTCTGTCAGAGGCTACCAGAGGGATTTCAGGAGGAGTGTGTAATGTTCTCTGAGTGACTTCTTCTATTCTTTGAAGATGAGGTGTCAAGGAGGTAGCTAGCCCAGACAGACCCGAGAACCTTTGAAAACCTTCATGTTGGTTAATGCTGTACTTTCCACATAGCATATATAACCAGTCTATACAATGAGTTAAATAATTGTGGTTAATTGGTGGTGGCCTTAATTAAACTTTTGCTGAGCAAATTTAGTTAATCATTCAAAACACATTTATGAAAATCTGCAAAATGAGCAGCTTACCCTCCACCTTTGTGAAATTACTGTTAATCATTCACTAATGTCTGCATCATCCTATTTAAACCTTCCCCCAGTGTTTTAGACTTCTGCTTGCTAATCCACCACAAGGGAGTGATATGTAAACATGCAAATACATTTTTATAGGCTTTTCCTATTTGTGGTGGGTAGGTTCTATCAAGCCATATTTATAGCCTCACTGAGAATTATTTATAATTCAGTCGTCTCACATTCAATTGAATTAATTTAAAGGTATAAATCAATTTAACAAACATGCAGCTCAGTGTACTGAGCAGTGAGACATACTGCAGCTGTTTCAGGCATGCTGTGCTTCACCTCATCTTTCTGTTTTCAGCCAGCCTCCTGCCTCAGTGGTATTCTTATACATCAAACCAAGTACAACACCAGAACAACAGTGGACCATAACAAGAAAAAAATTGCTTTTAAACCTCTAAGCTGTGTAACTATTACCTAGCCATCCTAAATTTCTCAAAATTCTCCTTATCCATGAAGAGCATGTCCTTTACTGTGCAGCTCTCTATTATAAAATGCTGTTGATATGAACTACTGCACTCTTGCTCCTAACTCTGCTGAAGTCCATTATAGACAACCCTTTCCTGTGATTTACACCTCATTACAAAAATCAAATTTCTTGCCTGCCAAAATTAAATTGACTGCAGCAGGCTGAAGGAACTAACTCCATTTTGATGTTGTGCATGCAGAACCATCACACCAGTTTGAGGGTCTAACTTCAAATGTGATGGAAAGATATCCTATAAATGCAGAGCTCTCTTAGAAAGGAAAATGAAAAACTGATTATCAGGTTGAGTGAAGAAAGTGCAAATTGTCTCTCTCCTAACCTTAAACCTAGCTACCAGGATGAGCTGAGACTTGGCCCACACTCAGAAGCCATCACCTAGATAAAAATACTGTCAGGAGAGAAACTGTTCTACAGGACACTGCTCCTCTTGCCAGCCCTTTTGCAGCCTCACTACAGCCAGAGATATAGGCATTGTCTCTCTCCTAACACTAAACCTACTCTTCACTGTATTTTTAACCATAATCAAAAAATGTATTGTTCTCTGAGCCAAGCCATAGCCTCAGACCCCAAGCCATGGCTGAGATAAATAAGCTATTACAGAAGAACTCTTTTTGTAGCCTACTTCCTCCCTTAGCAGCTGCCATGCAGCCTCACTCCACTCAGAGTCCACAGATTTTTCTCTCTCCTAACCCTTTCCTTAATTATAATACTAATCCTAATGGCAGATATGGACTACACTTCAGCTAAGGATGAACAACAGTGGCCCAGAAAATAAATATTTTGGCAGTCTATCCCTTCCTTAGCAAACTCTCTACAGCCAGACTCCAAGGGGGAATATGGGTTTTGTCTCTCTCCTAACTCTAACCCTAACTCTAAAGTGAAGGATGAGCAGCTGAACTTTAAACCAGAATACCAGCCATGTCCCAGATAAAAATGGTGTCAGGAGAGAAATACTTAGCAGCCTAATCCTACTTTCAGTGTTCTCTTTGCTGTCACACTCCAATGAAAGGTTTATGCTTTGTCACTTTCCTAACCCTAACCCAAAAGATAACAGCTATCATGGTATTCACCCACCACTGCCCTTGGTAGCTCATTTCCAGCCATTTTGCAATGGGAGAACAAGATTCTGTCTTTCTCTAAAACTAAACATAACCCCAACTGTTTAGCTTGGCCTAAACTCAGCACTGATATTGGACTAGTTGAGGATGTCCCTGCTCTCCGCAGGGGGGTTGGACTAGATGACCTCTAGAGGTCCCTTCCAACCCAGACATTTCTATGTTTCTATGTTTCTATTACCAATCTACCTTAAAACTTGGAAAAGGTCATGTATTGCAGTCACTGCTTTGTGTATCCCATATCAATGAAGCAACCTACATTATCAAAACAAAAAAAGCTGAATATGTCAACGCATCATATGAACAAACTGAAAATTTACAACAAAAAGGTATTTTCTCTAGATTTTTCTGGTCTGATACTTCTAGACTTATTTTCATAATAGAGGGGACCATATTTATAATCTGATAGTTGATTCTTGAGTTGATATGCCACTTCAAGCTTTAAAGACAGCCATCCTCTGATTAGAAGATCACAGATTCTGATCTTAGTAAAACATGAAATTAGCAACTATATCAGTCTTTGGACCAAAATGGTTTATTATTGGTCAACTCCCCACCCCCATCATATCTGAAGAATGTCATGGCCTTACAATGGCATACTTTTTGAAACCTTTCCAATTTCAGATATTTCCTTTCTCTTCAAATACCTCATTGCTTTTGCATCAATTACAGCCTGACCTAAAGCCACACTGGCAATGAATGTGATATATAGTAAGATCCATTTAAATGAATTTCTGATGAAAGAATAAAACTGTTAAAAGAATAAATTTACTGCACAGATTTATACAAATCCTGTATATTCACTGAAATCCTCTTAAAGGAAAAACTGATGGAAGATTAAAATATTTAATGAATTAAACCCCAGCATCCTAGTGAAAAATAATGATTATTTGACCTATTCAATGAATAGCACTGCTGACCATATAATAGGATGTATTCAAATATATGTCGGTTTTAAATATGTAGTGAAAAAATGTAAAGCAAACAGCAATCAATGGAAATAGCTATTACAACAATAAACTTACAGAACAGTAGTGAAATGTTCTTGAAAGGTCTTTGTTCACCCAGGCATGAAGCTACCAAGTCCTTCACTTCTGTTGAGAAAGAGAGAATTTTAATGATTATTAAAAGTTATTCATTGCACAGCATAAATGTAATTTTTGCTTCACTTAATTTCAACATATTAAAATATCTGAGAAAACCATTCTCTTCCCTTGCAGTGGGACTCTCTGCTTGTGGTAAATTTTTAGGGATCTGTTTTAGAAAGGATATTGGCCAATATCTTCCAATTAGGGCTGTCCGTATTCCATTTTATTGAAAGTATCTTTTAAAACTGTGCCAAATTTGTCATCAACAGTGAAACACATAAGAAATACGTGTTGTGAGCACTTTATCATTTATTTTAGTTATTGTAATTTTAATATATAGTTGGGAACATAGCATATAGACACATTTCTGATAAATATTATGTCCATGTGTTCCAGTGCTAAAATAAAAATTAGGCATCTAGTCTTTCCCCATCAAAAGCACTATTTTGGTAAAACTATAATCCTGTGAAGCAATCCCATTTTGAAAAAATGCAAGCTTTATTTTGAGTTTGGCCAGCTCTTCAAGTAACTGGTTTCAGGTTTAAATCCCAGATTAAACCACTAAAAACATGCTCTCTAAATCCCCTGGCAATGAGTTGAAAATTATTTTATACATCAGCTTCCTACCTGCAAAGAGTTGAGTTCATATTCAGTTTAGGTCATAGGTGAAATGAGTTTGTCAGTCACAATCTAGTCTGTAATGAATTCATTTCTTGATCACAAAATTACTGTACTACCCGATTAAATATTGCCTGAGGGGACTGTTCATTAGAGATGGAGACCTAGAATGAATATTAGACATTGAAGTGCATTCTATGAAGAACTGTACAATCCCTAGTTAGTCCTGTCTTGGTAGTAAGATGCTATGAATGGAAATGGTATCCTTCCTTCTGTCAAATCTTCATATTTGCACCACTTCTTGTTTATATGATCTTACATATTTCAAAAATTTCATACCAAGAAATACTATAAATCTTGAGTCACAGCCTTCTCTGCAGAAAATGTTTTGTAGAAATTCAATGGCTTTCTCAGTGACTACTTATGCAACTGTGATTATCCTTTTGCCATTTAGCTCAAAGCTTGTATTTTTGAAGGATGTATGGATAAGGCAAAGCCTTTATTGGAGAGGTCTGTCTGGCAGTGTGGCATGCTGAAAGCGGCAACTTCCCTATACTGAGGGAACAGAGTATGTTCAAACTGCAGGCCACAAGAAGAATGCACATGTAAGGTTACAAAAGCCCTCTGGGTGAGGTTAACTTCAAGTCCTTTGAGTATCCCTATGATTCTCACATGAGCTTCAGAAAAAATATGAGGAAGGGACAATTTGACTGCCTGACTAGCAAATGCAAGGAAAATATGTCTTGGGAGATTTGATAGTGGAAACTATTCAAGGTAGAATTTGTCCTTGAATTTCCCTTGTTACATGGGTTATAACCCCCTTTTCTTCCACTCACACTGAGATCTGGGAATACAAAGGAATTTTTATTTACCAAAACTCCATCTATCATTATAAAATCAAGAAATCGTCTAGGTTGGAAAAGACCTTTAACATCGTTAAAGTCCAACCATTAACCCTATTCTACCAAGTCCACCACTAAGCCATATCTCCAAGCACCACATCTGTATCACTTTTAAACACATCCAAGAATGGTGACAATATGCTAGAGACATCAACACTGAAAAGAACAGGAGATGGCTACATAAGAAACAGGGGGTGTCCAAAACCATTTAGGAGTCAGCAAG
Organism: Megaceryle torquata; assembly: GCA_024611175.1. Lineage (NCBI taxonomy): Eukaryota > Metazoa > Chordata > Aves > Coraciiformes > Cerylidae > Megaceryle > Megaceryle torquata. Next base: position 40,161 of record JANIJG010023907.1, on the reverse strand, counting down.
GCTTGGGAGAGAAGCTGCATGGGAAATATACATTCAGAATCTTGTTTTGGAAATGGTTTTACCAAGTCAAACACAAAGAGCACCTTTTCTTAATGGTCTAGCGACAAACTAGATGAGGCATGGAGCACATTCCAAGAAGTCCTTCAAAGCAAGGATGGAGAGGCTGATGTACATACATAGAAGGCTTAAATACCTTTTAAGAGATATAGAAGTGTTAGTAGTTCTATGGTGTAAGGGGGGTCTTGATTGTTCTGTTGCCACACACAAACAACAACTTTCGTAACCCAATATTCACAGTAAAATCTTTGGCCACACACCAGAGAAAACTGCATTTCCATCCTTGTGTCTTGGGAGTTCTCTTCTGAAAGACTCCTTCTTTTTAAGAGTTCAGCCCATATCCCTTTCTACTAATATAAAAAGGGGAGTCAGCTCAACATAGCTGATTGTCTTTCTGACTGAACACTCAGATCAGGTAGCTGCAACCTGTCCTCTAACTTCTTCTTTGCCAAACTCTTAAATACTTGATTTTCACAGTGGCAAAAAAGACTGAATCAACACAAGGAGAACTTAAACATCTTTTAGCTTCAGCAAAAGAAATACCTGAATTAGGATCTGAAGCTATGAATGATGTTTAGTGGGATAATGTGATTTAATCCAAGAAAGTCAGACTCAAACTATGTTCACTATGAAGACTTTAATTTTGTTTCATGTTTTTTTAAACAACATAGGAAACATCTGATCTCCCTGGCAATTATTTCTCTGTGCTATTTATAAGCCTTTCTGAAGGTGCTGATTACTGTGCTCAATGCCAGTAAGATTCTGTCTACTATTAATATTATTATTGTTGTTGTAGTACTTAAAGAAGCAATTATAGAGCAAGGCCTGACTGCTAAACAGATCCCCAATAAAAGACAGTTACTGTCACAAGGGCATTATGAGAGACATTAACAATTAATATGGATCTACACAAAGAGAAAATGTGAAAAAGTGCTGGTCAGTATGACAGAGGGGAGTTGAATCACCAATGCCTTCATTAACAAGGAGATTTTAAAGAAAGATTTGAAGCATGATAAGATAATAAACATGATGATTTTTCAGACATTTATTGGGATCATTGCCCATGAATGAGGGTCATCATGAGAAAGGTTTGATATGCTTGATACTTGATATGAATGTAATTGATATGTCAAGAAGAATGAATTCTGATTAACAGTCCTGGGCATTTCTGAGAGAAAAAAGTTTTTATTAAATTCAGTGGAAAAGATCTGATGGAGCAAGAGGGGAAGACAAGTGAGGATATCACTGGAAAAGTAGACCTTCAGAGTTCTAAATAGCACTATTCAATTACACAGAACTGAAAAGGAGATATAAAACGGTGAGTGCATTGTAAAGGCACATGAAGCTAAGGGTATATATATATATAATTAAGATAGGAAAGACTCCAGTATGATTTTACTCTGAAGAGAAAAGCTTGAGCATAGTAAGAGAAAGGACAGGGTAAAGGACAGAAAATATATAAATACAAGGCAGACCGAGGACAAAATAGAATGGTATTGAGGCAACTGTAGGTGATTAGAGAAGCACAGCTCAGGAGCTTGCAACTGAGTCAGCAGAGAAGATGACACTTGCAGAACCATTACAAAGACCGTAAGGCAATCTGGGATGTGCCAGGGAGGTCAAATGATCATTTCATGAGAGAAACTTATATACAGCTTTCACTGGAATAAATTGCTGTTAACATGTGCAGAGAAGTCAAGCATCTAAGAGTGCAGAAAGTTTCAAAAGAGGATGCCGGGTGGGAAAGATGTGACTAAAGTTGCAGACATGGGGTTCAGCTGACCTAGAAGATAAAAACTCAGTCAGAAAGACTGTAGAAAAGAAATAAGAGAGCTATTATTTTACAGTGAGGAGAAAGAGGTGTGGAGAAGTAGCTTTCATTGAAACACTGTATTGTATATATACAAGTTGAATGCTCAAAGTGATTTCGAGTTGCAGCTTAGTGGGGCAGACCACACAAATGGAGAACACATTGAAAGAACTAATGGTGAATGAGAATGAAAACAACGCATCAGTGTATAAGCTGAAAAAAAACCCAAACAACAAACCAGACTGACTATCCAAAAAATAAACCCAACCCCCAAAAAACCCTAAACCAGAAAAACACTGAGATTGGACAAGAGGTTATCTGCTATTGCCTAAAAGAAACAAGGGGGAAAGGATAAAATAAGAAGGTCTGTGTGTGACACTGACCTCAGTATCTTGGGAATAAATACTTTCTTCCCATGCGTTCTCGAGGGTGGAGAAATTCCACACTTCAGATCAATTCTGTTGATGCAAAAGAGGAATGTGTAACAATTAAATGATCTGTGATAGGTGAAACAGAAATAAGAGCCAAACACTGATGACAACACATCCTGAATCCCAGGGCAGACAGTTTGTGAGCTATTAACAGTTGGCTGGTATGGACAGAAGTCTGATATCCCCTATCTCTGCAGAGCCTCTCTTTATTTTCACAGTATAAAGGACAGGCATCTTAATTAAGATGCTACTCAAGCTAAGCAGCTGATTATGTCTTAAAACATTTTTCCTTTCTCAGTTTTCTGTATTCACTCTCAACTCTGAAGTGTTAAGAACAAAGGTACACCCAGGAATGGTTCATTTTTTTATCTGTTGATAGGTGGGAAGAGAGAAAAGCAAACTATGCCCCATCATATCATAGAGTTCAATGCTTCCTGAGCACAGAGAAACAAAGGTAAAAATTCTCTACTTGTGAAGTATCTACCTATGCTGACAACTAATTTAGGCCCAATACACATGCTATGCAGGAAGAATAAATTCTTATGACATATCAAATCTGAAATCCAGGGCAGCCTGGTAGTGATATTGAAGTAACACACTGTTTGCATTCTGATTTCTGTGGTACTGCTCTTTGTTTTGAAAAAATATATTAATGCAGATTCACTGGGAGCATAGGTATCATATCAAAATAAATGAGGAAATCCAGCCAGAGTAAGTAGTTTGTTAACAGCTCATTCTGTAGCTGGGGAGAGATACCTTCTAGTTTGTTTTTGGTTTTTTGTTGGTTTTTTTTTTTTTTTTTGTGGTGAGAACTGTTTGCAAAATAAAAGTTAGCGATACGCTTCTTGTTTTCCTTTCAGCTTTTGAGATTTAAAATACCTCCTTATCTATTATTGTAGATTCTGTGTGCCCTGTGAAGTCATTTAATGTATAAATTTGATCTACTGATAGTTCATTGCACATTTAGAAAAAAAAAATCATTAGCTTATTTTTTATTCAAAGGATCTTTGAGACTTGTTATCTGCTTCGTAGCTAAGTAGTTCTTTAGCCCCATGTGTTCAGAATTTTGAGAGTTGCTTTAAATAGATCTGATCTTCCATGCACTTCATCTGCAGAACTCCTCCTCAAGAAAACTACAGCACAATAAACAAATAAAAGAACTTCACCTCAATGTATCTCCTTGATGGTTCTGCATGACTTTTACTTCACCTCTTGAACCTCCTCAACACACTGTCAAACTGACTGTGCTCTCTGCTTATCTGAGATTACTTTCTCTCCACTGAAATGCAGTTCATTACTTTCTTCCATGGAGTTCTAAATCTGTTCTCTAATAGATTTCTAATCCTTAGCAAGCTTGTGCATTATGAAGCAACCACTGTGCTTGCCATATGGTTAACCTGATTTTCAGTGACCCTGACACATAATTTTTATTAAGAGCATGTGATTAGGAAAATACCCCACCAACAAGAATGTGATTCCCCTTTCTGAATTTCCCTTATTATTCTGAGGAGATTCTGATTATCACATACCCTCCAGTCTCTATGAAGAACTCATTGTTTACCCTCAGAAATCACCCATTCTTACTTGTAAGTATATTCAAGTGCATTACAAGACCTTGCTTCTCAAGCTCAAAGTAATGGGCACACTGTTCCCTGGACTATTGTAGTTCACTTGCTTGTGAAAGAATCAATAGATCAATAGACTTTTGATCTGTTCCAATAAGGATGACAGTATAATACAAAGCATGTTTCCACACTAGCACACTGGTAAAATAAAAATGTGATATTTTTATCTTATTTCTGAACACTCAAAACATTCTGACCACATGTGATCATTAATAATCTTGTGTAGCTTTTCACAGCAATAGAGGACTTCATCAAAATGCCCTTGGAGAATTCCTGCTCATGTAACTGTATATCATCTCATTATAGCCTTATTTTACCAACTGAGGTTTTCTAGCTCATGTTCTGAGATTATAATGAATATTTTTCAATAGTAGCAATTGTCAATCTCCAAAGTACAGGAATTTCTGTGTTGGAAAGAGAAGAAAATATATACACATCAGAGGATAGTGATGGTTGAGTATCTGTTACAATATGAACATAGCAGTGAACCTGAACAATTTGTTAAGTATTCACAGAAAATGAAGTTTCTAAAAATACAAGAACAACCACATTTAGCATGGACTTTGAGATCATTGGGTGGAATATATTATAAAAAAAATGAAACTTTCGTGGTTTCTGTTATGTTTCCTTTGTTGGTTTATTATGGTGTAGAGGTCTTTTTTTTTTTTTTTTTTTTTTTTAAGTAATTATTTTAATACTTGTTTTAGAGATACTTTCCAGTGTTAGGCTATACCAGGCTTCATTCTGGGATTCTGATTCTGTGATTCTTTGATCTTTGGGAATAAGTCCTGCCGAAGAAAGACATTTAGAAAGTAATTATTAAGTACTCAGGTGATTGAACATATTGTCTTTTTCATAATTAAAACACATAACTTCTTGTTTTCAGTTAACATTCTGTTACCATGACAGAACAACTCCCCCTTATCTTGTATATACACTAGCAGCCCCAGAGCAACAGTGGCAAGAATCAGTCATAGGGAGTGCACAGGCAGCTGAGAAGAGGCATAACAACAATGCCAAAGCAATGATACAAGCATGATGCACACATGATACAAAAATAATGATACAGTGCTTGAATAAATGTCTCTTGGCTTTTTTTCTTTGCATCATCAGCTACTTATTTCACATTCTGTTTGTCATCAGCACTTTGGCAGACAGCCTATTTTATTCATTTTAATGTTCTTTTTGTATAAGCAGCACATACAAAAGCTCAGTTCTGGAATAGCTCATTAAGCTCTTCACTTGTTAAAGACTGGTTTGTCAAAATGTACTTGGTAGCTGCACCATCATTTCTTCACTGTCAGTGTGGTGAGGCACTGGAACAGGCTGCCCAGAGAAGCTGTGAATGCTCCATCACTGGATGTGTTCAAGATTGGATTGGATGGGACTCTAAGCAACCTTGTCTAGTGGGAGGTGTCCCTGCCCATGGGAAGGGGGGGCTAGAACTAGATGATCTTTAAGGTCCCTTCCAACCTAAACCATTCTATGATTCTATGATCATTTGTGTTATGACATCATCAGAATGTGTGAAAGTAAAAGCTGTAAGAACTCAAATAATGGTGTTATAAATCTTACATTTATATGTTTGGCCAATAATTTCACAGTGGAAAGATAACAGGGCCATCACTTTCCAGAGGCACAAGCATCTGTGTTTCTATTCCTGGTCAGCATTCGAACACATCCCAGTGCTTGCTTATGTGGTGTTTTCCCTGCTGACGTAATTAGTAGACAGAACAGGATTGTAAGGCTCTGACCTGCTATGACCAGAGGCTTCACTGCTGTGAACAAGCTGCATGCAGGCTCTTAAAAATGCCCCCAGTTTAGGAACATGTACCAAAGCTATGTCAGCAGCCTGGGTTACTTGCGACTTTAGTGGGTAAAAGCCAACCCCAGATCATTTGAAGTGTCTCAGTTCCATATATTAAAGTGAGATTGAAAGCTAGCAATGACACAATTCTTTCTGTGCCTTTAAATTGACTATTGATCTCAGCAAATAGCACAGAATGTAGTGAAGGATATTCCAGCACTAAAAGCTGGTTATTGAGAACCACCTCTCTTGAGAGACAAGAACATTCTTCTCTCCTTCCTTGCTTCATTAACACATCAGTGAATCCATCTGGTACAAGAACTTCCAGCAACCTCTCAGAAAAAGTCTAGCCTTTTAGGACCTGACATTTCCCAGCTGGAACTCTATCTGTTTCTATGAAAATCAAAAAGCAGGTGTATCTCATGGCTATTAAATAGCAATTTGTTGATGTACATCCATCATTCATGCTGGTGACCTAATCCCTGTGAAGTCAATGTGAGAGAAAATGGCAATTCACAGACCCTAAAACACCCACACTCCCATTCAGAAGTCTTCCATTATGTTCCTTGCAGATCAGTTAAAATATTAATTATTTGCCAGAAAAAAATGACAAATAATTTAAACGAGCAGTCAAGAAAGCTATGATCTCTTTCACACTCAGTTCATGAAGAAATGAACAGAAAAAGATTTATAATTTAGGTTATTCATAAATAATTACCCATCAAGCTCTCTTTTCTGACCATCCACTGACAGTGAGAAACATACTACAACCACAAGTTTTTCTATTTCTAATATTTTTTATCTCCTATGTTCTTCAGAAGTGTTGTCAGATTTGCAACCAGGGAAAGCAGGTACCCAGCACTACTTCTCTCCCTTTTTATTTCCTCTATTTGCATGAAGACTTTGTTAACTCATATACACAATCCCACTGAATTATTCACCAGAGTAAGTGAAGGTTAAATGATTTGGGTCTCCAATTCAAAATTATGTGACTGTAGTTACAGACTTTTTTTTTTTTTTTTTTTTTTTTTTTTTGAAATGTATGGAAAAGGAGATGCATACCACCAAGCATACTTTAAATCACAATAACCCACTGTTTGCCCTTTTTAATTCTTTTGCTCTATATCCAGCCCTCATGACTGATGGCAGCTGTGTGTACAAAACCAGTTAGATTCACTTAGAACTTAAGAGAAAAAGGATCCATTGATTCCTATGTTTTTAATTTAAGGGCTTGATCCCTGTGGATATCTCGATATACCCAAACTGCAGTACACTGGAAATATGACTCGCCTCACTATCTCTCTATATCTCTGGACAGCTGATAAATACATTCAAGGCACTTATAGCATCAGTTGTCCTTGCAGGGCTGTCTTTCACTTTCCAGGGAGCATGGCACACACAATATTCATAAAATGGATGCCCACTTCACATATGCCTACTGACACCATATCTGACAGCGTATATCATTCAGACCCATAACACTGTTGTCACCTGATCCCTGAAGAGCACATAGTAGCCTGTGTTCAAAACTACAAGATGCTGCCAGCTTTAGTCACCTGATTTCAAGATGTATTTCATCTGCAACATCTGATGCACTTTCTCATCATTAAATTTGCATTAAACCTCCTAATAAACACTACTATGAGAGACAGAACTTCTATCAACTCTCTTGGGAGAGTTATCCATCACTTGGAGTCTCTGAAAACAGCCTGTCCTATGAACCTGTAGGCACAAAGAAGCCCCAGGTACCAGAGGACTAGACCTTCATAAATGTTGGGGCCAGAAATGAGCCATTAAAATAACAAAGGAACTCCCTAGTTCGGTCAGATATGTACCTATGCTCATTAAGTGATCTATGTTTTGAGCCTTCCCCCCCCAACACATTTGCATAACTACCAAAAAGGCAGTAAAACATCAAGAGATGGTGAGCCCACTGTCTATAGTCTTGCAGCACTTACTGAAACTCACTTCTCAAAGTAGCGCCTTAGTTTCTTTCCCTTGATATTGTTCACAGAAGAGGATCACTGGATGAACAGGTTATACAACCAGAAGCTGCTTGGATAAAAAACAAAATACAAAGCTGAGCTCCAGACTCTGAGTTGCAGGTGAAGACTCCTCATGAAGCTAGGGCAGTTCTAGGATCTCTTGAAGCTATGTTGAGTTTTTTTCATGTCAGTGTATCTTAGAGCTTTTTTAAATTGGAGTCTGCCAAAACCTCCAAGGGCCCATTATGACAGTTAGAGATTACCAATGAATAAAGATTTCTGGTATGTCCCCTTTGTAATACTTGCTGCAGGGTGGTAGGATGAAAGTTAAGGACACTATCCCCTGAAAGCTCTCCCACATTTTCTGACTTTTCAGATAATCTTTCTCTTCTCCAAATCCCTTTATCATTTTATCTCATTTCCTCTGGCTCTTTCCATTGGCCTTACCCCTGGTTTGTTCTATAATCTGCGTCCTTCCCTTCTCATCCTGCCCTCAGCAGTTCCATTTCTCTCTGAAAACACTTTCCAGTACTAGCTTTCAGCTTTGCCAGGTATGCTTTAGGCCACTGTCAGCTTTCCTTTCACTCAAGGCTCATCTTTTTCCCCACTCCCCATGTCTTCATCTTTCTCCTATCAAGTACCATGAGCTGCTGTAAATTTTCACATGTGTTTTCTTCTTTTGTGAGCTTCTTCAACATATGAGCTGCAGTTTCTTTCCATTTTCCATATTCTCAGTAACATCTATTTCCTCTTCCCAGGCTGCATGCACCCATCAGATGCTCTCTTCACCTACCTAAAACTATTTCTCCCCTGAATTGTTCTTCATCTTTTTCCTTCTGTAGTGATCTTTGAAATAATCAGTTCTTTTGAAACTCTCCTTTATAGCTCTGCTGTCTTCTGCAATTCCAGTTTTATTTAATGGATAGAACAGTGTACCATTAATGCTTCAGTGACCTCAGCTCTATTCAATAACATTGTTTCCAATGAGAAGTAACATTCTGAAGCGTGCCCTGTATTTACATTTTTCTTCAAATATCTCAGCTGAAGAGTCAAGTATGTTTTCATATTCCCTTTGACAGTAGAGTAGCTTTCCCTCCCATTCCTTGTTCTATGATCTAAACGTACTCTCTCTCTTCCTCACCTTTATAAAACATTTTTTATTTGGATAAAGTTGTCCTTTGACAAAGTTGCCCCAACAAACATCAAATTATATACAAGTCAAACCAGCAAAAATGTGAAAATAAAGCAGACAAATCCCTGCTTACTTAGACACATTAAAATCAAACAAGCAAACAAACAAACAAAAAACAAAACAAAACAACAAAAAACCCCAACCCCACAAACAAACCAGAAAAAAACCACCAAAGCAAAGACCCATTACACCCCATGTATCCTCTCCATCTGAAGCCCTCTCTCTTTTGCAGTGGTAAAATATCTTACAGTAGCTTTCAAAAGGCAAACGTAATGCTGCAGCAATATTTTCTTTCCTTCCTTCCTTCCTTCAGTGGAATTATTTTTTCAATAATTGCTGTCTGCATCAGGAAAACAGCTTCATTTTTCTCTGTTTAGCTCATATGGGGCTGAATCCTGAAGTACTAGTCCCAGTGAAGTCAGTGGGAGTGCTGACTCTGTAAGAACCAGATGTGTCCCATTGAATAATTATCCAGGGCTGAAAGAACTCCCAGAAGTTGTGTGTTCAGACAAACATTTGCATCCAAATATTTTTAACCAAAGCAGAAGCCCCACTCAGACAACCTTCCCCACCACCTCCCAGTAATACTCTCACTGACCTCTTCAAATAAATATTTCTATTAAAAAAAAAGTCAGATAGAGATAAGACTTCAGCAAAGAGAAATGATCCAATATTATTCAACAACCTTCCCCAACTGAAAGCCAGTTTGATTTTTAATCAGAGGTCAGCTGTTTTTTTCTGTTGTAGAAACACATGCAAAAATTCCTCACTTTCTGAAGTTTTAATAAACCAAAGTATGTCAAAGGCATAGAAAGGTGGAGCTCTTATTAAAGCTGAGAAGTATACAGTAACCACAGAATTTAACAATTTAGCTCTTAGAGACAGAGACAGTGAAGTTACATTCTCTGAAAAGACAGGAGAAAACTTGTTCTCCCGGTGAAATCACCGAAGACTTAGTGCCTCATTTTATTAAGAATATAAAAATTTACAATTGAATACAGTGTAAATGCCAAAAAGCACTCTTCAAATTTTGCAATGTCCTTTCTGGTAAAAAAATAGCAAAACCTGAAACAATCAGAAAATATTTCAAAGATACTGTGACTAGCATCTTAGTGGTGACGCAAATCACATGTAGATAAGGGTGCCATTCCCATTGCAAAAATATAGTGTTTATTAAAAGACTCTGGGGTTGTTTCCTAAAGGAATCTGCTTGTACATTAACATCTTTTGGCTCTGAATTGCTACCCTGAACCAAACTGGATGTTGTGCTGCAAATCAGAGATTCCTCCAGTTGCCACAGCTCTAGTTAAGCTGATGCCTGAGTAACAGTACCAAAGAAAGATAATACAGAACAAGTCTATGTTGTTAGAAGCTCCACATTGCAAGGGAATAAAGAAGTATTGTTTTTCTTTGCACTCAACTCTTTTTTTTTTCTTTTTTTTTTTTTTTTTTTCCTATTCTGTTTTCCCTGCTAAGCTCATAAAGTGTACAAGTCTGAACCTGCTACAGATTCTAACCTGGCTTCAGCCACCTGCACTGGATTCACTAAACCCAAATATTTAAGCCCATAGAAAACGTTGGAAAGCTCAAACTTATGAATATGTTCATATTTGGGAGCTGTCCTGCCATGCATGTCAGGAGCCTGAGGATATCCTCCTGCCCCCTACCAGGGCTCATGACCAGCTCAGAGCTGGAGTGGCCTTATTCCACCAGGGCTGTGGGGGCACCCACAGATGGGCCCCCTCCTGGGGCACGCAGCTCTGGGAAGGCAGATTGTGCACAACCAAAGGGGCTCAACAGCTCAGTGAGCTCAAACTGCCCAAGCTCCCTCTCTTTGTGCAGAGCATCCAGGGGCAGCATGGCAGTGCACTGCCAGACAGCCCCATCCTGCAGCTCTGTGTGATGAGTCAGGCTGGGCATGGGATGAAAACCATGTTAGCCACAGCCCAGCCACCCCAGGCACCACTGCAGGCCCCAGGCTCAGCTAAAAGGCAGAACCTTGGACTGGATGGGACTGGAGGTCATGCCTGGTTCAAGCTGAAAGCCTTGGCCATATCCTGCCTGCAGCGCAAGGCTGTCCAGCCACGCGCCCCCATGACCCCAGGGGAAGGAGTCTGCCTGCTACGGCATGCTCTCTGCTGGCCTCGAGCCCCAGGGAGGTGACAATGCCAGGGCCCTGACAGCAGGATACCCATACAGGGTGTAATTTATTATCATGTGGAAATGTCATGCTAGAAGCTATGACAACACAATAGGGCAAGGCTCTTTTTGTAATGTTTATCTGACGGGAGGGAAAAGAAAAGGGGCAGGGAGGGAGGAAGAAAAGCAAGCATTGCCAAGGGATTGTTGTGCAACTGCTAAAGCAGGTTGCTATTTTTAATGTCTATCACTCTGACTTTTAAAGTGTGGTAACATGAGGACTGGGGGCTACTCTTACCTTGGTGCCAGTGATGTCCATCCCCACCAGGACTTCATAACCCTCAGTGAAACCTTCCTGAGTCCTTGTGTTGCTCTTGCACCAAGCATAGCAGCACACATGTCAGCACCACAGAACAGGGCTCACACTCCACGGCCCACATTGAGGATAGCCACAGGCTAAAAAGTCATTAGAGCTGCCACCAGCAAAGGTGGCAACAACCGAACATTTTGCACCATCAATGACCCTGCCACAGACCACTCTCACCAGTCAGTTGACTAGTAGTCTATAATTGTACTTGGATTTAAATTTACAGAAGCTCTTCTTTATTTTTTTTTTTTCCTGAAAATCTCCATAACCAAGATACCATGGTAAAAAGTAACAGAACAAACTCTGCAGGGAGACTCAGATTAGTTCTGCTGACAAACCCAAGAGTTTACTACTCACAGAACTGTCAGATACTGCAGTGGGAGGGAGCCAGAAGTGGTCTTCTCACATCGTTAACAACACACCTCAGTGCAATTTGTATTGGGACAGGTGAGTTGTAACTAGCACATGGGTTTTAGATGAGACATTATTGATCCTTTTCTGGCTTACCTGAAAAGCAGAACCTAAGAGCCACACCGCCACAGAAAAGTAGCTCATCATGGAAGAAAAAGGTTTTGATGTTATCCTGATCAAAATGGCATCCCAGCCAGAGTGAGCAGGGGAGGGGGAAGGCTAGGTAGCTGGGAGAATGAATGGTCATGACTCAGGACCATTCTCCGATCGCTTTCTGGGGCAAGGCTGGTATAATCCAGCCCTTAATATGCAAGCTACTGGTGAAGAGTACTATAAATATGGAACATCAAAATGTCATTTGTACAGTCACTTTAAACAGATATATCCTAGCACTCTCTTTCTTCTGTACAGGAAAGATAATAATCTGTTAAACTTTCTCCTGGAACCATATTTTAGCATTTTAATTATAGACCCAACACATGCACTAAACACACTCTCAATAAAGGTCACACCTTAATAAAGTCAGTACAGCATGCTTCTGTAACCCAGCAAGGTCACTACCTGAGAGGAATTGCCAACAAGGTGACTGGCTTACTGCCAGGACAACCAGCAACATTACTGGGGCCTGTTTCAGGAGGCCACTGTTGCTGTTGGGCATCAGAGAAGCACAGGGAGGCAATGTGCTGCCACTTATCCACAGCAGTGTTCATCCACAGGAGAGCAAATTAATTTAATTGTAATTATTACTTCTTTCTAATGGAGGGCTGCTACTGGTCTGAATATTAGTCACTGGGTTATTACTGGTGATGGGTGCCGTGGAGGAAACCTATGCCTTTCTTCCTCCTTTGAGTACTATCTCCCTCTGCTGTCCTGCCACAGCTCTGCACTTTGACTCACAAAGGTCACCTCTAAAGCATAACAAAATAAGTAGAAAACTTGGAAAAATATGTCGTAATTTTTTTGCTGAACACTATCTAGTTTCATCAGAAACACTTGAATGTCAGGAAGGTTCAGTCCCAAACACTGGACACCTTCCAGTGGACAATATATATATAAAGAACAGATGGGAAACACGCTTTTTCCTTATGGAGTTGTCCAATCAGGTTTCCATTACTAGTGGGAAGTAATAAGCAGTAAGAGCTTCCTCTCTGAGAGGGAAGTAGCATGAATGTCTAAGCAGAAGAAATCCTCTGAAAATAAGTGTATATGAAAAGTGTTCTCAGCTTTTGCTTTTTGATGTAAGGAAATCACAGGGCAAATGTCTGACCAAGGCAGAGGTAGCTCTTTTACATCCCTGTACTCGTATGTGAGATAGCAGGACTTAGAGGGCCAGTTCTGAGGATAGTTATGAGGTGTATGGGGCTGGATAGCACCTCCACGAAATGTAAAATAAATGCAGAATAAAGGCATTACTCTGTCAGTTTTCATTGGCATTGATGATTAAGCTTGGTGAGCTTTGTGGTCTTCATCACCACTTTAGACACCATGCTATCATCCTCTCCAAGAGGCTCAGGGCACTTCTTTGTTTGCAGATCAACAGAACACCTAAGTCAGTCTTGGTCTTGACAGGTAAAATGCCAATGCACCTTCGATTTTGCTTGAATTGATATTTTTCCAACATTTTCATGAGAAAATAACAAAAGTTCATTTCCTTCCACAGGCCCCCAATGAATATAATATTTTTTAAGCAGAAAGGTGAGCTCACTCTATGTTTGCAGTGGCAATATCTATTTTTAAGTTCTCCATGGATGAACCAAGACAATACTGTGAGGAGTGATAAAATGCTTATTAAAATATGGATTGCAAGCATGAGGCTACAGTCCTGTTTTTTTTCTTTTTCAAACCAAAGTAAGACAGCAATTTGCTGATGCACTGATTTGAATTCTTGCAGCCAATATGTTAAGTTCTGTCGTGATTTAACAGACGCCAAAATACATTCTTACTTGGTTGGGAGTCTTTCAGCAAAGTCAGTCTGTGCATGTAAGGGCACATGCTATTTAATGTACACATTACAGTTCAAATTCTTAAACATACTTAGTGTGAGCGACAGTCAATGATATTTTATATGCACTAGTGCTGGCTAAGGTGTTGAAATTTTAATTATTGCTGGTTTTAATAATGTTGAAAAAGGAGTGTTATGTTTCTTGGTCAACACAGGCTTTTTTTTTCTATCACCTCTAAGTAGAAACACTGGGAGAATCATGCTCCACACAGATTAGGACAGAGACTAGTGCAGAGGTTCAGTGTCATTTATAGCTCTGTGCATTATTTCCTGAATCCAATTAACTAATGAAGTCTGAATGATGGGGGAAAAAAAGTAATCTTTTTCTCCATAACATTCCCAGTTTGCAATAGATGAGAGTGTTGAATCAGCAATTACATTGTCTTGTTGAAGTTACAGTGTAAAGTAATAAACCACAGTGCAGAGTCAGACTAGAGAGAAACCCAACCCACTCACATTAATCTGTCTGTGTGGATCCAGGAGAACAAGGAGTTTTCAAAATCCTCTGCCTTGCTATGGATCCCAGTGGCTCATTGGCAGAAATCTGAACCCATACATTAGCCATCTCAGAACACCTTCCTCAGGTTTCTAGCACCCAAATAACCTGATTATACTGTATTCTTTATGACACTATAAAGTCTTCCCTAAAAATTGTATGGCTTTTCATTCAGATATTGATTTAGCATTCCTACTTTTATCCCAGCTTTTATATAATTCCTGAAAAATGTAAACCCAGCAACAGAAGGGCAACAACTGCAGTGTTTCTTTGATATACATGAACCCAACATCTACACACTACTGAATTAGTATACTTAGGATGTTGCTGCTTTAATTAACCATGCTACTGTGCCTATACCGGACTCTTTCCCAAGAACTCTTCAGGTTACTGCAGAAGGCAAGGACACTGATTTTCTTTTAATTCTTTCTTTTTCTTTTCTTTCTTTTTTTTTTTTTTTTTTCTTATTCTTTTTTCTTATTCTTTTTCTTTATTGACAGGGCTGCCAGGTTCACAGAAGAATCAATAACCAAGGATATTCACATAGGATAAGATTTACAATGCATGTTTCACAAATACTAACAACTGAGACCTTGGATCACTTACTGAAACCACAAAATGATAACTGATATATCCTCCAGTGAATCTATGTTAAGACATTCTGTCTGTTGTAATTAAAAACTGGATAATTTCACCTATGTGAAAATTCCACCATAAAATCAGCTCCACTTAGTAGTGTAATGTGATGTGTTGACTTTTTACATCAGCACCTATGTCCTCTAAATGAGCATCTGGCCTCAGTATGCTAAGTAGCACCTCCCTTAACTGAAATCAAGTAAAGTAACATGCTATCCAGTGTGCATATACTTCTCATGTGATCCTTCTTGCCTTTCCTACTGTCTCTCCCCTTTAGTATTATGTACATGATGGTCTGGTAACCCACTAATTACAAGTGAACAAATTACACCTGAGTGAACACATAAAATATTATTTCACACAGTTCTTGTCATACATAAATTTTGTAGCAATTATATCTCTTTCAATTATTTGATCTTATTTAAGCAAAAGTACCTGGCTGTCATTAAAATACCCAAGTTTTCTGTTGCGTACTAATAGCTGTACAAGACCTAGATATCACTGAGCCCAAGGATTTCCTGAGAATTCAGTGTACAGTATAAATGAGATTGATTCCATTTCTTCCTATACTGCAGAAACACCCTTAAATATCTACCAAAATCAGCATACACACACTGCAACAAGGGATCTTTTCACAGAATCACAGAATATTAGGGTTGGAAGGGACCTTGAAAGATCATCTAATCCAAGCCCCCCACTAGAGCAGGATCACCTAGAGTAGGTCATACAGTCAGGTTTTGAAAGTCTCCAGAGAAGGAGACTCCACAACCTCACTGGACAGCCTGTTACAGTGCTCCATCACCCTCACAGTAAAAAGTTTTTCCTAATGTTTCTGTGGAACGTCCTATGTTCCAGTTTACATCCATTGCCCCTTGTCCTATCACTGGATGTTCCTGAAAAGAGCCTGGCTCCATTCTCCTGACATTCATCCTTTATATATTTATAAAGAGTAATGATTTCACCCTTCAGTCTCCTCCAAGCTAAAGAGACCCAGTTCCTTCAGCCTTTCCTCATAAGGGAGATGTTCCACTCCCTTGATCTTCTTTTCCATACTTCTTTCATACACATATTTGTACTGACTTCATACAGCAACTGTTAGAAATAATGAAGAAAAAAAAAGGAACTAACCTTACCATAGGTTATTACATGTAGGAAGTATTGTAAATATTATTAATTGCTTGGCTCTATTCCTTCTCTGTCGTATTTCCCTCAGGTCTCTGTTCCATGCTCAAGGCCATTATTTGATGGGGGAGGTATAAAGTCATAACAGGTTGATGTAAATTTCTTTTGAGATGTCTTATATACCACAGATACCATGAGGGAGATGAAACAGCAATTTTGTTGCCATTCTTAAGCAAGGATGTAAGAAATGCTTCATCTGAAGAGAATTAAACTGATGCCCATTCTCTAACTGAGGCCAGTATAGTACAATATTCTTCAGGCAAATCTTTGATAACACTTACTGCCTTTTTCAAGACCCCTTCTGGAAGAAAGGCTTGTATTTCTAAGGAGGAAATGAAATCTCCAGAACTAAGGAAGATAAATAAGATGTCTGTGTCAAGTGTCTTAGACATGCTCCATCAGTGTACTGAATTCTGATAAATTAAATTCAGAAACTCATTACAGAAATTGAAACAAGAAAGTAGTTTTTTTAAGGTTACCCTCACGACCAGTCACTTTTTTAAGATCACCATCATCCTCTGAACAGTTCAGAAATCTTTTGTCAATCTAGTGTAGATACCTTGGTTGCTGGTTTGAAAAGGTGCAGACCTATAACTCAGAGGTACTTTTCTAGTCTTGACTTTCCTGAGCATGCCAAGAAAACCACTAATTGCCCTTAAAAAGCTTAATTAGGAATCCATCTGGGCAAAATTTACAGAAGATGATAAAAACCTAGAGATAACATTAATTACACAAATACTATAATGGATACATCCAGGGAAATAAAATATCACCTTAGGTGAGCATGTTCCACACCGTGAACAAGACTATGTCCAGTGTCTGTTTCATCTCCATGTATTGCCTTTAGAAATCACTCATTATGTAACATGCCAGATGACCTTTTAATAAAACACCAATGAAGTGACATTTTTAAATATTTCTAACTTAACTACAGTCTCCAGCTTTTGCCCAGCAGTATGTTTGTGCTGTTCAGCTGGTAACCTGATTTTTTCCCCCAAATTTCACCATGTATAGTAGCAACAAAGCAGATGCAAGTATGTGAAATTCTACTGGAGACAATGGAGGTACTGTGCTTCTTTACACATTGCAGGAACAATTTAGGCTTTAATCCACTTGTAACTGTCAGAGTTATTTTTTTCAGACGAGCCAGTTCATTTAAATAAACTGGAAGGGGAAAGTGACACTGTTTGTCTGATGGCTATCTTCAAAACTGGGTGATAAATACCAACTGTGCTACATCAATAAACGCTGTTAAAATCACATAGCACAGCTCAAGAGGAGAAGAATTTGCTGAAATCCAGCTCTTGTCCAGATGTGGGCAAGAAGCTGCTTTTACAAAAAAAGCTTTGCTTGCAGCTGCTTAATTAGTGAGGCATCAATATCTTTGCTCAAATAGTATCTTACTCCTAATGGGAAGGATTGTTACCTATTCCACATATGTAGAGATAATCACAGTATTTTGCTATCAAAATAAATGGCAACACTATATAAGGAGAATAAAACTAAGGATGAGAATGAGTGTCAATTTTTTAAGTGGGTAATATTGGCTGAAAAGTAGGAGGGAGGGGAATTACAAAGTCATTTAAAATAGAGCATCAGGAATTGATGAGGAATGAATTGGGGAGCCAGGAAAGTGTCTCAGCACTAGAAGTTGGCATAGCTGATAATAGAGCTACACTCAGAGTCAAGAAGATAAAATATAGACATATGTTTCCTGGAGAGTGAGTTTCCCAGAATTTTGTGTGCTATTGATTTTTTTTTTTTTTTTTTTTTTTAAACTTAAGTGACATATTTGGTTTTCTAAACTGCTTTCACTGAGACTCTGTAGTGGTAAAACCACAACTAACGGAAAAAAAAGAAGCACGGATGTATTCAGATATGACAGCAAAATGGACCATATAAGGACTTGCCCAGGCAGAAGCTGGTAATGTTGTAGATACTCTTAAAATTTCAAGGGTCAGGCTCCACCAACAAATTTTAATCCTATTAATTTCAGTCTTCACTGATAAAGATACTAATCAATAAAACTACAGAGAACAGCAACCAACTCTTAAAGGGGATGGCATCACTATAAGAATTCTATTCTTCTGGGACTATTGGAGGGTCATTATAACACTTGTAACACATTTATCTTTGTCACTATATAACATTTTTAAACTTACTTTACCTCCTGTCATTGAAATCTTAACCCTACATGTTTGAAATCTCAATATTTATCTTTCATGATAAACATTTTTTGCTGGCTGATGCTGAACAGTAAAGGAATATTGTATCTCCATCTTCAAGAACATACTTTAAAAATGCTGATAATACTGTATGATGAGATTGTCATATATAACTACCAGACTAAAAGTTATGAGGACGCTGGTATATGATTCCCTTTCGTCTATAAATATATGACCATAATGTTGCAAACAGCTGTCCATCAACAGCTCTACTTATGAACAACTACATGGAATGGTTTATATATCTTCTCTCAATGCTTGTAAGTTAATATTCTCTGCTGCCTTTTCTGCAACCAACCTAACTGCCAATCCATCCTCTAATCCCAGTGAGAACAGAGGGAAAAAAAGGCAACAAAACTTACTGCACTGTTTTTAGGTAGATAGTGAAGGTCAGACTAATCAATCTCAAATAAAACTGACACTAGTTGAAAAAGCCTAGTTTATCTGAATCCATATTAATTCCTCCCTAACAGAACACTGATGTCCTGCTTCATAAAGCAAGTCTCATCGCTGTTTCTGGGAAAGTACTTGGAGCTGTTCTGTAATTGGCTGCTGAGATATCCTAGTTTATTCAGTGCCTGTACTCATTCATCCCATTCCATACAAAATATTATATTCCCTGAAGCATCAGATAGCACCATTATTTCAGTCACATTAGCAAAAATATTGAATCCACTTTTTGGAAGCCATTTAAACATAAAGTCATTCAGGAATATGATCTTGTTGGTGTAAAGCATCTAGGGAGCCCATCAGTTTCCAAGACTTTCAACAAAATAGTTACTCAAAATGAAACATGATCAGTTATTTTAGAAATAAGTTTTTTGAATTGTTACATTCTCAGAGCTAAGTCCTTAGTTGGTGTGAATTAGCAAAGATCAATTGACTGTGTGTTAATTCAGCCCTCATTTGCCTTCATAGAGTAATGTTAACTGGGGATCTGACCCTGACCGGCTCATCCTCTGGAGGCTGCAGAACCACATATGAAAAAGGAGAGCACTCTGAAAGACATTAAGTTTAAAAAACAATGTCATGGAAGAAGGTAGTTGGGTGGAGAGAGGACTGCCACAGTGGGACAGCTGTAACAGGATTTACCCATTAGGCTACAGTACAGAATTCACATGGGAAACATGGGTACCAGTGTTTCATCCCAGAGAAAGATTCTTAGATTCAAACGAATCCAACCACCAGACACAAAACCCATGGAAACCAGGCTTCATGAGTTTTACCACCTGCAAATCTGCTTCTTATGTTACCTTTTCATTATTTCTTTTGATCAGTAAAGTTTGGCTCATGTTAATTACCTTGCAAAACAGCCTTCCATTTGGGTTCTTCCTTACTGTTCTCTGAAATATTGTCCCCTGTGGGTGTCTAGCACATCTTCCATCCCTGTTATAGTTGCTTACATAAGTCTTTACTGTTTTCGCATTTTTAGTAGGTTTTGAAATCTATTTCTATAATAACACTAAAGTCCTGGCTTGGCAATTTATGAAGAGCTTCCTTAAAATTCAGATAAATTATGAACTGTCAATGTCAATCTTGAGTGTGATCTTATCAAAAAACTTGAGGTTAATTAGGAAGGATCTCATCCTTCCAAATCCATATAAGCTTAACATAATAATTGAGAGTTGAGATCAATTACTCATGGCATGTCAAGGGTATGAACTTATACGGTAATGATTGAGTACTTGGATTGAATGCTCAAAAGTCAAGGTCAGAAAGCATGCCAAATGCACATTTAAAATTTCTTGAAGTCCCAAGTGGTGGGGGAGGGGATGAGGTGAAAGTCTTATGGGTAGGACTAATAGCTAGGTTGTGTGCTGATATGAACCTTTGAGACAAAATTCAAGAGACATTGGAATAGTAAATACAGAGAGGAGCTGTGAATTACTGAGTCTGAAAATGAGACTGGCAATAGTTTAGAGGCATTTTCATTAAGTAATTCAGAAGTTCCATTTCACAAGCAGGTATCTAGCCTTCCCAGTGGGTTAATAACTTTAACTAAAGTAAAAGTAAGGTACTCTGTCCCATATAGTGCATGAGACATTCAAAGTGCCACAGACTCACCTTCACATGACACTGATTGTCCCTTCCAAGTATGATTATAACATTCTCCAGTCCTTTGGAAACACACCCTGCTCCTACTTCAATCATATCAAGACAAGAAGAAAAGGAGACTTGTGAAGCGGTCCTGTTCACTCTGAGAAGCAACAACAAAAAAAGACTGGAAAGAGAGTGATCTTGGCTTGGGTTGGTTTTGTTTGGTTTTGTTGTATTTTTTTGTTTGGTTTTGTTTGGGGGTTTTTTTGTTTGTTTTGTTGTTTTGGGGTTGGTTTGGTTTTGGTTTTGTGTGTGTGTGTTGCTTTGGTTTGGGGTTTTTTGTTTGGTTGGTTTTGTTTTTGATATTTTTCAGGTCCTTGTGCTTTTTTTTGTTATTTTTTGTCATTTTTTGTTTGTTGTGGGGTTTTTTTTAAGAAAAAACCACAGCCTATAAAACATGGTCACCAATACTCTTGAAGGAGCTGTGTCCCAGGTGAACCAGTGAAACAGTGTGGTCTAGGTGTGTATGAATATCTCTCTCATTTCACCAAAAGTCAAGAATAAAATCAAGAGGATACAAAATTACCAGCCTTAGGCATGGCACTAGCTTGCAACTGGGATTTTTACTGTCTAAAGTAGTCTCTGTAGGCTTACTCTGCAGATCAGAAGAGGTTAGGACTTGCATAGAATTCATCCCACACCTTGCAGACACCATGGCATTGATAACTTTTTACTAATTCATCCCATCCTAAAAATGGGATGATCACATAGTGAGATTGTGAGACTAAGCACACTAAGAGGAACTCTCCATTGATACAGGACAGTGTACTGTAAAAGATCAGTACTGTAAATCAGATCTAAGGAAGCCAGCTCAGTTACCAGGAGCAATATAAATGGGGTTAAGCAGCATTCCACCAGGCTACTTTGCACAGTGGCAAATTCCTGCTCTGCAGAGTACTGCCCAAGCAGAGTTACACAGTCCTGGTACCAGGCTAGCCCAGTGAGGTGCACTGTCCACCTGAGGTAGCTCAGGCCATGTAGTGCTGGCATAAGCTTTAAAGGGTGAGGAGCAGTATATGGGTACCATATGGCAAGAGAAGTACATTCAAGACTCAAGGAACATTTCACATCTTCTTCAATCATATTCCACCCTTTCTGCACAAGAAGACTCCTGGTGAGAATTCCCTGGAAAGTATTGCTTCTCCTTCATTATGCTCACAAAACTCTCAGAGAGTTTTATGGCTACAGGAAGTTCAGCAACTCTGTTATCATGTGTAGGCTACTACAGCTAGAGCTTTTACTCAGTTAACTACAGACCTGTGACCCAGTCACAGCATGCTGGCTGTGCTGATACAACTCCTGATTGTGTGTTTCCAGACATACAGCAGAGGTTTACCTTTGCGTTTGCTGTGAGATAGGAACACACAGTGGTGACACAGCTGGTGCCATGTAATTTGTCAAGGCACATCATGTGTTTGTTTGCACTGTAGGGAGCATGGAGAATGAAGGAAATCTGTGGTGGAGAGAAAGTGGTACATGTTTGAGAACAGGAATCAGGGATAAATGAGGAAAGGTAAGAAAAGAAAAGTACTGTGTCAGGTAAGTGCAGGGGGGAAAGTGATGAAAACATCCTGGTAACTGTATATGGACCAACTCTGAAGCAATATCTGAGGAGGTCTCCATCCTCAGAGGTATGTTTTCTGTTTCTTCTTGCCCCACAAATCTAGTTGCAGCATTAAATTCATGTCTTCATTTCCAAACCCATTACTTCAAACCATATAAATGCTTAAATATTTACAATAATACATACTCAGTCAAAGCAAAGCTCTAAAAAGACTTTTTGGATATTCAGGCAATAAATTTATTAGGCTGCTGTGTGAAAGCCTATCTGAGAGCCTATATCCTTCTGGTATCATTATAAATCCTCAGTCTATAGTTTGGCTTGCTGAAAACCTCAAGCAGGTTTTTATGAATACGCTTCCCAGAGACCCAGGTTACTCTATAGAGTAACTGCATTTTCTTAACAGTCAGCTACTACATATAACTTTGTTATGCATATCCTCTGCAATTATTCTGAATCTTTAGTGATTATCTGTGTCTTAGTGTCCTTTCTGTCAGTTCCTCCAAGCCAGAAGACATATTTTTGTCATCTACTAGCTCTGCAATTGCCAGCCCAGAGTTTAAGATTGGTTATTTAATGCCTAAAAAACAGTTTTTGAATGCTGTTCCATGCTAATGCTTGACAACTACAGTACTCATAACTACTCAGCACCTATATGAGGCTGTGTTGGATAGCTATTGCAATGATTCCCTGGAATTTTCCCTCAGCATTAGCATCCATGCCTCAGAGACTTCTCCTACAGTCTCTGAGAGCCTAGACACAGATGTGATCTTGCCATCCAATGGAGGACACACTGCAGTGTAAGTTTTAGGCTGACCACTGTGCTTGCCCATGAGGTTCCTGTGGACACATCACTGTGATAATGACATTCTTCTAGTAGCAAAACAATGTAAAATCTCTGAGCCTCTCTGAGACACAATCTGCCATCACCAGCTGGTTTGACTAGGCCTACCTGAGATGTGGTGGATTGACCCTGGCTAGACTCTAGGTGCCCACCAAAGCCACTGTATCACACACTGTCTCAGCTGGACAGAGAAGAGAAAATACAATGAAAGGCAGGGTAAGGACAGGGAGATATCACTCAGCAATTACCATTACAGGCAAAGCAGACTTGACTTGAGGAGATTAGTTTCATTTATTACCAATCAAGTCACAGTAGGAAAAAAAAGAAATAAATTTTGATACATCTTCCCCTCACTCCTCCTTTCTTCCTAGACTTAACTTTACTCCTGAATGCTCTATCTACTCCCTGCCAGCAGCACAGAGAAACAGGGAATGGGGGTTGTGGTCAGTTCATCGCATGTTGTTTCTAACACCCCTTCCTCCTCAGGAGGAGGACTTCTCACACTCTTCCCCTGACTCAGTGTGGGGTCCTTCTCACAGGAGACAGTTCTTCATTAACTTCTCCAACATGAGGCCTTCCCACAGGCTGCAGTTCTTTATGACATGTTCCAGCATGGTGTCCTCCACAGGCTGCAGGGGACAGGCTGCTCCACCATAAACGTTGATAGGCTGTAGGGGACAGCCTGGAACCCACGGTCTTCCTCACGTGCTACTGGGAAATCTCTGCTCTGGCACCTGGTGTACCTCTTCCACTCTTTTTTTCACTGACATTGGTTTCTGAGACAGAGTTGTTTCTCTTACACATTCTCACTTCTCTCTCCAGCTACAACACACAGGTTGTTTATTTTTCCCTTAAATATGTTATCACATATTTGTTATGTTATCACAGAGGCGCTATATCACTGTTGCTGACAGGCTTGGCCTTGGTCAGTGGTGGGTTCATCTTGGAGCCAACTGGCATTGGCTCTATTGGACAGGACGGGTGCTTCTAGCAGCTTGTCACAGAAGCCATCCCTGTAGTAGTCCCTCTACCAAAACCGTGAAAACCCAATACACATGTGGGCTACTGGAACCAGAGAGAGGTCACAGCAGATCTCTGCAAACTTGCTATTCACACTACAGTTATGTGGCAGTATATGTGATTCAAGTTAGGAGCTAATAATGCTCTGGAAAGATACAGCCCTTCATATTTCCTTTAATAAGGTCAGTTGCAAGGTGGTTACAATCTTTCCGCATATTCTTTCCCTGGCATCCATTCCCACCATTTAAGAAACAAAGCCCTGTAACTCACCCCACAAACCCTTTCTGACTTCCAGAGATACAGCACAGTACAAATAACTTAGAGATTTAGGTTCAAGATGAATTTTTTGATACTAGCACTAATAGCAGAAGCGTGTTCCATGTTACTTCTAGAGCAAGTTTTGACACTAGCTTAATAGTGGTTGACTCACAAATCAAAGACTGTCTTTGAGAAAACTTTCTGCAGGCATGATAGACAGCTAGCATGCTCTAAGGCATTTTCTTCTGCATTACTTGGCAGTAAGCCTGAGACAGTTTGAACAACACTGTGCACAACATGCCCAACTCAGCCAAAACTCATTAAGGGTCTTGTCTTCTCTTGTGTATTTTGTGAAGCACATTACTGCACCCCTGATGGGCAGCAGTTATGCTAAGATTAAAGATCACCAAATATCTTTAATGTACCAGTCAAATTACATTTCTCAGCTGTGTATACATTGGTAAATGTTCTGCTGCTTTACCAGATGAAGAATGAAGATGTAATGGCTGTTCTCCAGCTACTGAGCTTGGTTAAGGAATTGCTCTGAAAGAGGTTTCATGGGATGATAATTTCAGCAAAATGTGAGACAGTTGCTGAAAGATGCTCAAGTTCATGACTACATTAACTCTAGTTGCTATTGAAAGACTTCTCCCTGGTGAACAATGTAAGACACATGCATCTTTGATCACTTTGAAATATATTTTAAAGAGTTGTTCTGAATTTTGCCCTGTGAGTCCCATTGATTTGTGAGGCAATCACTTTAGTTAAAACTCCATTCACAGTTATCTTGAGAGCACTGTTGACTCACAGCCTTACAGATTGAAGGGAGAATGCACTGTTGTATTTGTGCTAAACTGGGTGTTACAAATACCCTTTCCTCCTTCATGTACTTCCCTTTCATTTTCAGTTTGTGGGAGTGTTCAAATAGTGTGATATTTGCTAACCGTTTTCATTGTTTCAGCATTGCCAAACAAAAACTACCACTACCCTATTTTCAGAAGCAGACTTCCCTGTGTCAGCTAGTTCATGCTAAAGGAGCCTGAAGCAAAAGCAGCCTTCTAGATAAAGGCTAGTTGCCAGATTTTGGCATGCTAATTTGACCACTTTTTTTAAATGCGAGAAATAAAGGAAAGCCACTTCTAAAACTGTCAGTTTGTGATACCTTCCTACATTGGACATTCATACTTCTGCAACATACAGCATCTGAGCCACAAGCATTTGTATCCAAGGATCATCTGAGTAACCATAACAATGATTAGAAGAAGATCAAAACATAGTTAAAGGTGGTGAACACTCAGCTCAGCAGATGTAGGTAGGGATAATAGGTCACAATATGGAGGTAAGAATGAGGTAAATTTCAGAAACAGAAGTGGATGGATTGGCCTTATGTAAGCTCTGTGCCTGCTAATACGCAGGACAAAATAGCAGATGAACTGGGGGAGTGAAGAGGAGGGAGTACATTCTGCCAGAGGGACTGGATTTTTACCATTCTTACTTTTCACATTTTCACTACTGCAAATTTAGTCTCCCTCTGCCCTCCCATCTACAGTTTGGCTGGGGTGAGAAGTAACTACTGGAACCATCATGTTGATACCTCCGAATTCACATTTTTTTTAGGAGAGTAACATAGGCCTGCTCAATGAATCTATACTGATTAACATTGGTCAAGGCCATCCCTTAAGCATCATTCACACACAACGATGCTACTAGTAGTAAATAAGGAGAATAACTGAATGAGTGATCAAATGCTATGAAAATGACAGATGAGGTATCAGAGGAAATATTTTTGCCTTGACTGGCTACATCATGGAATAGAGATATGAAAAACATCTACAAGACATCTAAAGCAAGACTTGCCAAGAAGTGGACAAGATTCAAGAACAGACAAGTCAAGGGGACCTACAATACAAAAAGGATTTCAGCCAAATATGGGTAGCTCAAGAAGAGCCAGAAAACATGACAGAGATTTTTAAGAACAGATTTGACAAGCATCTTCAATGCACACTGCCTTTGTCAGCAGCTAAGAGTCCTGCTAAAGCCAAGTAGTGACAGGCTTTCTTCATCATGCAAGCCAGAGGCATCTCCTCCCAGCATGACTAGGCTGAGACAAAGTGCCCATATAGCTTATCAGGTTAATCAACCAGTTCCAAAATGAGTTAGGTTTAAAGGAAAAACATCTGGGGAAGACAGTGGTACTAAATTTTTTCTAAAGCAACAAAACTAGGAAAGGAGGAAGAGAGGAAATTAAAACATCATTGTTTTAGTAATACAAGCATATTGTGAGGGTTTAGATTTAAGAGACTTTCCCTGTGTTAGAGTAATTAATTAACAACAGAAGGCAAAGAGAATTAGTTGGGATTAGTAGCTGCACTCACCAGTCATTTTGGATTTGTGCATGAAAGCAACAACCAAGATGCAGTTTAAAAATTGTACACAAGATGGCATGAGGATGCTCCACCAGAATTAGTTTAGTATTTGGTGCACCAGCCCCAATGCCCTTATATGACTCTTCTGTTGGAAACACACAAGGACAGGAGCTTAAAGAATAAGCTGTTTACTCAGAGCTGTACCATGGTTAACAAACATACATACAGTAACATCCTGAAACTACCTTGACCTTTAACCAAGATGCTCTGCTGTGTTTGAGAAATCCAAGCTCATCTTTTGCAAGAACAGCTAACCCCAACTTGTGTTTAGTCTATAGGTTTAAGAACGCCCTGCTGAAAGTAGAACTATGGGAGATGTTAGGCAGTCTTGAATGTGAAAAGCCTTAATTCATATATTGCACAATTATTAATGATCTCGTGAAATCATTTTGAGAAACAAGTAGAGCAAAGATGACAAAAATAATTGACTCCTACACTAAGATTAAATTTGGAAAATAAAATTATGAGCATCTGGAAACAGAAACAAATTTGCTGAAACAAGAAAAAAAATGTACAAAAGAGTCAGCTTTGACCACAGACAGAGTGTCCAAACAAAGCCTATTGTAGTGCTTCTGCTAAGCTCAGACAAGAACCACAGATTCACACAGAGCAGATGAGGCAGGAAGGCACCTTTGGAGTCCAACCCCTGCTCACAGGAGTGTCACCTACAGCAGGTTGTTCAGGACCATGTTCTGTTTGGTTCTGAAAACCTCCAGAGCCTCTCTGAGAAGCCTGTTCCAGTGTTTTACCCCCCTCACTGCAAAGCAGTAGTTTTCTCAAGTTAAATGGAATATCCTTTAATTCAGTTTGTGCCCATTGCCTCTTGTCCTGTCATGGGGCACCACTAAGGAGAGTCTGACTCCCTCTTCTTCACTCCTCCTGCCTCCATCAGGTATTTATACACATTGATCAGACCTTCCTGAACCTTAGGAAGCACCTCTGAGCCTTCTCTGCTCCAGGCTAAACAGTTCCTGTTATCTTAGTCCCTCCTCATATGATAGATGCTTGCTCCAATATGACTGCCTCTTGTATTGGGCAGCTCAGCATTGGACCTAGCACTCCAGATGTATCTCACCAGGACTGAGCGGAGGCAAAAAGATCACCTTTCTATGTGCTGGCAATGCTGGTCCTAACACAATGCAGAAGGCTATTGGCCTTCTTTGATGAAAGGATGCATTGCTGGCTCATGGTCAGGTTGGTGGCCAACAAGACCCAGGTATCTTAATTAAGCAGAGTTGCTTTCCATCTGGTTGGCTTTGCACCCTGTGATTGTTCCTCCCCAGATGCAGTACTTCTGTTGAACTTCATGAGATTCTTATTGGCCCATTTCTCCAGACTGTCAAAGTCCCTCTGGATGGCAGCACAACCTATGAACAGCTCCTCATAGTTTTGTACCACGCAGAAACTTGCTGAGGATGTACTCTGCCCCATGAATCCAGGTCATTAATGAAAATATTAAACAGCATTGGACCCAGGACTGACCACTGGAGTACACCACTAATGATTGGCCTCCAGATGGACTTTGCACTATTGATTACATGAAAGAAGAATGCACCAGCAAAAAAGGGTAAGTATGGCAGTCAGTGCTGGTAAGTCAGCATTGCTGATACTTAGGAAGTACTTCTGAGAGACACTTGTTTTTTCCAGTCATTGTTTCAGGGAGGAAGACTGAAAAATACCTGAACATAATGCCCTCAAATATAACTTATGTCAGATCAGATGTGATAAAGTTAAATAACATCAGGATTTGGTTAAAAAAAAAAAAAAAAAAAAAAAGAAAAAAGAAAAAAAAATGCAAATGGAATGTGCCACAAATACTGAATACAAGCATGTAAGGACTTTCTTTTATCTCAGAAAATGCTAAGCTTTCAATGGAAACAAGTATGTCCTCTATAGTTTTAGGCAGTAATAAATTTGTTGGTTATTCACCAGATAGTCGTTTTCTCCAAAAACGATTATCACTATAGTCAGATTAAATGACAAGACTTGGAGACTTCAGGAAACATATGGATTTTATAATAAGAGCAAAAACATCAAGTGACTTATTCACATTTAATTCCCACTAAGGGTTATAAATTTAATAGAAAAAATAAGGTTATTAACTACGGCAACATAATTTTCCATGTGCATCAGTGAACTGTGTAAAACATCTGAAGGGAAACTTGTTACAGAGGAGATTGCAGGCTAGATACATAGAGAAATTTTGTGCTGTCCTTGCCTACCTGTCCTTTAATCAGCTCTGCTTCACACCACTGACACATAAAATAGAAGTGTTGTTATTTAATCAGTTTGGAAATATTTGTAAGTGGAGATGAAGGTAAGGAAAATTTGTAGTTAGATCAGTACACCAGAAAAGTCAAGAAAAGAAGGATGAAAATGAAACTGTAAGGCAAAAGCACCTTAACCTACACCATTATATTCACTTCCCTTAACAGGATAAGTTCAGAACACCTTAACACACTGCACTTGCAAGTGTGTTTGAAATTTAGACCTCCATGACATTTGGATGTTGGTGACAAGGCCAGTTTATGGAGCTCCAACCCCTTCCCCCTTTCCATTGCCTCTGTTCTCATCTGTAGCTCATACCTATTCCTTGAGTACCCAAGATATGTTTCTAAGGCCTCTCTAACCTAGAACCAAAGAGGGTCATTTCACTTGATCCTGAGGAAATGTAGCATCTGTCCTACTTGTACTGAGGGGTGAGTACTAAGGCAGAGCCAGGGAAAGCCAGGGTCTTTTTGAGTATTGACTACATTTGTGAAACTACACCTTAAGCATCAACAGGCCATGTTGATCACAAAAGCCTGGTCAACAAAGGACTTCAGCTAACAGGTGTCAGCTCAGCTTTAAGAGGCAACTAAAATAAGACTCAATCTAAAAACTCAACCTCGCAATTGCAGGTGTTGGCAGTAGGCCCTTGGACTTTGTACATGGAAGAAGGGCACACTGAATCAGGAAACATTCCTGAGAACATGCAGGGATTTAGGCATCCCACCCTATTCCCTTTCAGGGAAAGCACCACAGTCCTACTTGTGCTGCCAGGAGGAGTAGGAACTAGTCCTTATTTCCCTTTCCCTCAGTTAGCTTGACTGGAGTACATCTGTGGGATGTGGGAAACCCCTGTTTAAATCTTCTTTCTGAATGGAGTGGGGATTGTAACCTCGATGATCTCCCCAAAGATGACATCACCACTGACCTTCACTTATTTTTAGACAGGTTGTTGTCAGTCTCACTTGTCCATTTTGTACAGAATACTCAAATATTTCCTGAGCCAAGGGCAGGGTTAGGTTAACACAGTCACTGCGCGGCTCTGAATACCAATCTTTGCCAAGTGTTTGCCTCAGATGGGAAAGTCCCTCTGTAAGTCAAGCCTGACATGACATAGGCTATTACCTAACTGTTTCTGTAGCTTGAAGCACATGTATTGCTACCAACCACAAACTCCCACTCTCTGAAGATATCTGGGATTTGGAGTACTATTTAAGAATCTGTTAATCTTTTATTTGACTTCATACTTGTCTGAAGATTAGACATTACCCAATTATTAGATTGAGAAAGGTAGCGATCCAAAACTTAGAGAAGTTTCTGTGTCATACCCTTACCAATCAAAACAGGATGACAAGACAGAACTGGAACAAACATTTCTTAAGAAACACACATTAGATTTGAATAAAGCTGTACTTTAATGGGATACAACCTCTAGCACCTCGATGTCCTTCTTGTGGTGATGGCCCAAACCTTAACACAGAATTCAAGGTGCAGCCTCACCAGTGTCGAGTACAGGGGGGCAATCACTTCCCTAGTCCTGCTGGCCATACTATTTCTGATACAAGCCAGGATGCTGTTGGCCTCCTGGGCACACTGATGATGCATGTTCAGCCAGCTGTTGACCAACACCCCAGGTTGTTTTCCACCAGGCAGCTTTTTAGCCACTCTTCCCCTAGCCTGGAGCATTGGAGGGGGTTCTGACACAACGGCAGAACCTGACACTTGGCCTTGTTGAACCTCATACCATTGGCCTCAGCCCATAGATCCAGCCTGTCTAGATCCTTCTGTAGAGCCTTCCTACCCTCAAACAGATCAACAGTTCCCATTAACTTGGTGTCATCTGCAAAATTCCTGAGGGTCTCTTTGATCCCCTCATCCAGATCATTAATAAAGATATTAAAGATAACAGGCCCAAATACTGAGCCCTAGGAAACACCACTTGTGAGTGGCCACTAACTGGATTTAACTCTGTTCACCACCATGCTCTGGACTCAGCCATCTGGACAATTTTGCATTAAGTGAAGTGTATGCCCATCCAAGCCATATGGATAAGCAGAAAAACAGAACAAGGCAGGGGGGAGGGGGGAGGGAAGTATAGAAAGATTGATACCTTAGGGTTAGCTCCCAGAAACCACAACTCTCCAAGGCTGCTCCTGGGGGAGGACAATGCAACTTGTATTATTGTAGTCTGTTGTTCCTTCTGTAGCATGGGAAAGCCCTTCAGACAACTTGCTTCTTTTTTTTTTTTTTTTTTCTAGTTATCCTGGTAATTCCCAAACTTTCAGCTTAACTTGATTCAATTAGTCCTTCAACTCTAGAGTGAAGATCTCCTGTCTCACACCCTTTCTAGTCACTGAAGTACAAACTCAGGCATCTCCCTTTCCTCCCTAAAAAAGCACATCCCTCACAATCTCTGTTCTACCTCTTCCTTTCCAACATCAACCAACACTCCTGAAGTCTATATAGTCTGGTGGTCTTATAATATTCAGAATTAAGTAGGAAACAGCAGTTCAGAGGAAATATCTATGTACTTCTCTTTATGGCTCCTCTGCCCTGGTAACTAGATAAAATAGGATCATCTTGATTTGTCATTCCAGTGCTATTTCCTAAATATCAGGCTGGCTCCACCAAAGCTCTTTCTTAAGTCCTTGATTTTGCTGTCCTTCTCTGGAGAATCTTTGAAGGTCTCTCTTACTTATATTTGCTTCTGACTTTTTCTCCCTTTCTCTTTGGAAAGAGATAATACAATTCTTCTTTCTAAACTACGTTTCACTCATGACAGTCCTTCCAGTTGGAGTCACGCCACTGTCAGATCTTCTACCTGCTGAACGTTAGAGCCATAGAACTCAATTCCCAGTGACTGCTAGTCATATTTTCAGTGCTTTCTTTTAAAAATGCCACAACATGGACTGTATACCCCAGCCTCTGGAATATCTAGAAGAAATTCTATTATGAGACATGATCAGCAACTTAGGCAGAGTCTACTCATATAAATTAGTCACCTAGACCCACTTAAAATCAATGGAGTGAAAAAAACCCAACGGTTCAGCATCAATTAATCTCAGCCAGAAATAGATATCTAGATATGATTAGGTGATTTGCACCCTAAAATCCCTTATTTAGCACTCAGAAAAGGCACTGTACAGTGACCAGCTTAGATTAATTCCTCAGTGCTACAGACATCTAAAGAGGTATGAAAAGAATGGCAGCCAAAGTAACCCTAAGAGAAGAGGAGTTCTACCTCCATCATCAACATTTTCTCTTTTAGGTGATTGATGATCTTATTTCATACTCTTTCTTTGTTCAGCTTTCCATACACTTGCAGAAATGGTAGAAACATTCAAAGTATCTTAATTGTTCAAGGAGAATAGGGACACATTTTTCATAATTATTTTTGGCATTCTTTTCAACTATCTCTGTACACTCGTGTATATGCAACACTGGTTGAGTACTTGTAAACACATTCACTGCTTTATTTTATGTCTTTATAACAATCTTTATTCACCAGCAGATGTTGTGTCATGTGAGTATACTAGATACCCATCTGTCCCACATACATTTCTAAAACACAGAAGTCAAAGGCTGAGTGCTCCCACCAGTGTGGATACACAAGGTCATTGCTAAGATGTACTACTGTTATTTTTTAAGCAAACACATTTAGGCATAAAAGCTGATTACAAGGCAATTATGTAAAAATGCCTATATTAAGTCTAGATGCTTTGCAAATACAAGACTTTTACAGTGCAGATATAACGCAGTTCCCAAAGTTACTGTGAATTTCACCAACCACTTCTTGAATGATCAGAAGCCAGAAAAATATGACCCTTGAGAGAGCATAGAGAGAACTGGATTTGTTTAGTCTAGAGAACTAAGAGGTGACATGATAACAGCTTTCTGATATGTAAAAAGTTGCTACAGAAAAGGAAGGAAATAAACTGTTCTTTTTATCCATTGTGGAGAGGACAAAAATTAATGAGGTTAAGTTGCACCAAGGAAATTTCAGTTTGACACTAGGAAAAGCTTTTCTGAGTGTAAAGACAGACTGCCTGTGCTGGCCATGGAGTCCTCATGCTGGCAGTCTTTAAGAACAGGCCTGACAACACATCTGTCAGGGTAGTTCAGATAGGACTAATCCAGTGTCAGGGCAGGGGGAATGACCTTTCAAAGTCTTTTCCAGCTCTGTTTTCCATCAATTTGCAACTCATTGAGATGCAGCATTAAGCAAAACCTGATTACCTGCTTGGAAAATCTTACTATGCCTTTTATTCATATATCAACATTATCACATTTTATCAATTAGCATATTTCATCAGACAAATACAAACCTGGCTGCAATACAAAACAAAAACAGCTGCCACAAGGGAGCTACCTGTTTGATGAACATGGAACAATCCATGTCCATGGAGCTCAGCAGCTCTCAGACTACTTGCCTTCCTGCTGGGGATGCTTAGAAAGCTTGTCTAGGCTGTCAGATAAGAGCTGCTGTCCCTGAGAAGATATATAATTCTCAGATGTTATTATGATATCCCCTTCTTTAAAATCCATGTGATGTTCCATCTGTGTCTTTATGGTCTCCAAAATCATTTGGAATTTCCATAGCAAATTTCCCTTAAATTGAAGGCAAATATGTAGTACAAACCAGATTATTTACAGTCATATGAATATCAGATTGTAGTGTTCCTTGTTTTGTAGTCATCTCTGTCTGGTTTTGAAGGGTAAAATAAAAAACTCTTTATGCCAGGCACAGCAAAGTGCTCTGAATTTAGAGTGAAATGTTCTACTGTGTCTTTTCTTAAGAAATGGATCACATGCAACTCAGTGATAGAAATACTGTGTCTTAACCTAATTTTATAATGCAACCAGACTGACCTCTCCTACACACAGTAATTGAAAAAAAGAAAAAAAAGAAAAAAAGAAAAAAAGAAAAAAAAAAAAAAAAAGAGCCTACAACAGACTAAACAGAAGCTACCCTAGTTTTTAATCAATAGTCCTATTCCCACTGGCTATGTATTTCAGTTCAGAACATTGTAATTAAATATAGTGATGAGATGCATTTCTTTATGAATGAAGTCCCTTGCTTTCATCTTTCTCTGTATAGCTATTTTAAAAAATACACTATGAAGTATATGCTGCTAAAATCCTATCATGACAAGTCAAAACAAAATGAAAATGTAAGGACTCTTAAAATTTGACAGAGAAAATTCCGCTAATTCTGCCAATGAAATACTTTACTGTTGTGTTTTTAGGGGGGTTTCAGAATGTTGGATCAGTAGCACTGTTTAGACAAAACATTAAATATTATAAAAATATGTTATAAAATGCCACTTAAAATAAAATTCAAAAGCCTATACATAATTGATGTCATATTCAAAAAAGTGGTTGCACTGATTTCCTCTAGATATACACACAAGAGTAAGGTGAATGGGGTTTCAGGCCTCCAAAGATATTTCAAACTTATTTTTCTTTGAAATATGGAGGCTTGAAATAATTAATAAAAATGTTCAAGCCCAAACAGTTATACTGGAAAGTTCACATACAGCCTACCATTTTGCCCATAGGCAGTTAATGAAATTGTAATTAGAACTACTATTGCTTAGCAATCACAGGCAGGGAAGTTCTAAAAGATTTAGGAAACATAATTGCATTTCTAATAAAGTTTCACCTCTTTGTGTTAATAGGTGAAACTATTATTTTTTTCTTAGAAGAGAAAAAAATCCTTGGAGTTTTTGCTATTTAAAAGGGCTAAAAAGCCATACGAAGGTGCTATGAGGACAGGAATATACTCATTCTAATCTTCAGTGATTAGTAGCATATCTACAGTGGTTCTGCTTTGCATAAGAATATCCTTTTGCCCTTGACTTTATCACAGACTAAAGTTAATGGGCCAAATGCATCTGTTGACTAAAATGGTCTTACTCCAAGGGTAAGTTTGTCTTACCATACAGAAACATGGTTGCAAGCAACCTAGAGAATTGTAATAAGAAAAAAACCCACATTCTGGCACCACCTCTTTAAAATGTTGCTTGCTGTAGATACATATCCAATGTCAAATGTGCAAATTAGAACAAACAATTGCTGTTTTCAAACTATTACTTCTTGGTCTAGTAAGTGATACATTAATTTACTTATTTTTTTCAGCTCTAAAACTCTCATAGACAAATATTTCTTATTGATTCTTTAAGTATGACATGCACAGTAGTATCCTCTACATACACATTCATAGACAGATTGCATAAAGGAAGTGAAATGAATAGCTTTTCCCCAAATTAGACACATTGTAGGCTGGTTCGTGCCACACCCAATATTGCTTTAACAATACTGCAAATTAAATGGCAGCTTTTGCCAGACGTGTCCTGTGAGAGAATTCAGGCAAATCCACCTTTGTGTTCACAGGTACCTCTGCTGAAAAAGCTTCAGAAGTCTTTCACAATGGAAGGTTCAAAACACTGACAGCAATGCCAGCAACAGCTGCTTGTACTTTAGAAAAGAGAAGGGAAGTGTTTAGGTTATTTTTTTCCCCACTCTATTAGTGACAAAAGAACCAGTGGGTATTAGGTTCCTTATTAAAGACTAATGGAGCATTTAAGCAGATACCTAACTCAGAACATCGAAGCCTCTGTTTGTTACTTGTGACTCAGCTTAAGATTTTGTATGAAAGATGGGAAGATCAGAAGGAGGTGCTTTCTTCTTTAAAAGGAAGAGAAGCTGTTTCTGGAAAGAGTTTGCAGAAGAATGCCTTACAGGGTAAAAGCAGCATCTCAGAAAACTTTTAGTTACATGGATAAGGGCAATCCTTTGCTCACAATGCCAGGCCTTGATGGTTCAGTTGTAACATGAAATGTGCTACGTATCTCAGAGGGAAAGCTGATATAGAAGATCACCTTATGGAATAATCAGTTTTGCTGAATGAACAACCAAAAGACTTCTCCAGGTCTCTCTGAGATCTGGAAAATCATATGAGGCTGTGTTGTGCCATAATAATGCAAATGGCATCTATAATCCTTTTTGTAAAACAGGTTTATATCACGCAACAGTAAAACACTAAAACTCTTGGCAAAAGAACAAGTGAGCTACCACAATATTTTTTTTAAATAAATATAAAGGTTTATAAACTATATATAGTTTGTTTACTATATTGTTAATAGTTTGTTAAAATACTAATATTTTTAATAGCAATTAATTAATTTCTTGAGGCAGGAGAACCAGAAATAGAAGTCACACACAGTCCCTACAGATGCTACACCTTGGCTGTATCTCTGTTAAGGGTTTTAGATTTCGGTGCACAGCAGTTCAACCTGATCTCCTTGTAAAAAAAGACTTATACAATCTTTGGATGCATCTAAGAGAGGTCAGTGAGCAGGAGCTGGGCTAATAAATGTACTTTGGAGATCAGACTGATGAGATATATTCCAGGATGCTACATAGATGCCTTATGCTTACATTTTAAAGACAAGGCACAGGAAGGAGACAAAAAAACATATGAGAGAGAGAAAAGATGCCTTACACTGAGAGAAAATTTAATATCTTTTTTTCTTATCCAAAAGATCAGGAGCTGATCTGATTGCAATTAAAATCACTTTACTTGGGAGAAGGTGCTTGTAGCTTAGGGACTCACCAATTTAGGCAAGTAAGTCGTAACAACAAAAACAAAGGCTGAGATCTTAAGACTAATTCCAGTTAGGAATAAAGAACATACTGTTAGAAGTAAAATCAGTGAGCACTCTGTGCCATGATATGATAGATTCTCCTTCTTCTGATTCCTTTGGGAAAACACTGGTTGCCCATATAGAAGATATTCTTCATTTAATATGAAATATTGGGCTTGTATCAGAAAGCATTGTGTAGCCCAAGCCAGACAAGAGCATTAAAGTGAATGTGCCTAGACCTATTCAGCTACCTTAAAGCCTAAAAATAATAAAACCCACCAGGTATTATTAAAATATAAAAAAAATAGAACAATTAACTTTTTAAATAGAGAAAAATCTCAGCCACTGAGGAGGGTATTAGAAGGGTTTACCAAGCATTCCCTCTTTTGTCTGTGCTATCCTTGCAGGCATGTCCTGCTTTCAGTCCTGATTTTGGTCACTCAGTGTTTTTCTGAGTGGTGCAAACCTTGTGTAGCCCTGCTGTTGCATGGGAAAATGTTTCTATTTCTCTGAAGAGAGCTCAGTGGATGCTCCCCCTCCAGCCAACCTCCCTGGGACTGTCTACCATGGACCAAGTTCAGCTGTTCATACCACCAAGAGCAAGTATACTTTTTCTTGCAGAGTTTCAGTCCAGACAATTAAAGGCATATAATTCATCTCTGAACAAAGTATATTACATACATTTATGTATACACTCACAAACATCTGCATGGATATTAGACTATTTGTATAGTTCATATACTACTATATATACACATGTGTGTGTGTCCCCCATGTGTGTATACTCATGCAAGTACACACACCTTTGATCACCAAGAGATAAGCCAGATGAGACTTGTCATTCAGGTCAGACCAAAACGTCTAAGGGCTTCTTCTAGCTTTGGTTTCTGAACTGAACTGTAATTTGCCTCCCTATACATCAAAACTTTGTGAAAATCATTTCAGCTTGAGTGAGAGAAGATAAGCTTTTTTCAAATAAAAAGGTTTTTTAAAAAACTCTGCTGCAAATTTCTTCAAACCAAGGACTCCATTTGTTAGTACATATTGTTACATGGGACTGATTTGGCAGATCTGCCAGTATTTGATTAGATAAATCTGAATAATTCCCATGTCATCAGATATTGCTTAAGGCATAAGCAGGCTTCACCATGCCTTCTTATCGTGTAGTTTGAATTCAGAAATAAACACAGATAGTCTCTAGTTCATAAGTACCAACTACAAGAGGAGGAGGAGAAGGTAGATCATCTGAGCACTGCTGCTTACAAAATGAATTAAAAAGACCCCTCTGTTAGCAAACGGCAGCAGTATGCAGTCACTCAACAGTGGAACAGCCAGTAAAGGAAAATGCTATGCACACTTAGCAGGACTCTCTATATATATCTAAACCTGTATACAACTATCCTCTCTGGAACCCTGAACCATTTTTGTTCCCTTGTCTGATCAGAGTGCTGCCTCTTCTGCTTATTTCCCCATCGGAAGATGGCATTTCCACTGAACCATGAACCTGCTTTGGCATAACAAATGTTCCTGGATATTTCTCAAAATGTGTCACAAGGAGAACATCCTTTGTCTACTCCAATTATATCAGTATTGTTCCCTTCTTCTAGCTGTCATTTGAATATCTTCTCTTTTCAGCCTTTCTGCTAAGCATTAAGGCCTTTCTTCCTGAATCATTACATTTGTGTCTGATCATAGAAAAGAGTCACTGTGCAACATGATGAAGAAAGGGAAGGTTGCCATTTTCTTACCTTTTCTTTCATCTTTTACCTGGAGAGACAATATGATCCTTCATTATTAAGAGATCAGAGGTCTTCCAATGACTTAATCAGTCATTGAATGAATACAGGCTGAGACCATAAAGCTGCCTATTCATTTTCAATCAGCCAAGCAGAGTTTGGTATTCAAGGTACTTGTTGGAAGAGTATTTTCCCCTAGTACTCACAAACACTTGGAGTAGTTCAAGATTGCTATATAACAATGGAGTCTTATTTACAAATCCATTTCAGTCTCATTTACACTGAATTAATTCAGTTAACTCTGTTACCAGATTTATTAATTTATTTTTTATTTAAAGGGCAAGCCAAGCCTTGCTGGCACAGTACTGTTCAGGATGAAAGGCTTTGTAACTGCAATGCCATGACTATTTCATATTATTGGGGGCTCACCTAGACTGCTGACATAGGACTGGGGAGTAGAGAGGAGGTGATCTGGCCACCACAGCAATCATTTTCCCATATAGGGAGGCTACTTGCAA
The DNA here is from genome assembly GCA_024611175.1 of Megaceryle torquata. Lineage (NCBI taxonomy): Eukaryota > Metazoa > Chordata > Aves > Coraciiformes > Cerylidae > Megaceryle > Megaceryle torquata. The sequence goes on along the minus strand of JANIJG010023907.1, from coordinate 1,422 downwards.
TTTTTCTTTTCTCCCCCTCTACACACATGCATTTGAACAACAGCTGTGAGAGCTTGAGAGTATTATTGGCTTTTTCACTGTAATGGTTAGCTAGCACACACCACTTCAGTGTACTAACTCTAGCCCCTGAAATCCCCTGCTGTGGGGATAACAGCAGTCCTCCTGGCAGAAGGGCTGCTGTAGCTTGCAGACTCACAGAGCTCTGCAGAGCCATGCGACAAAGAAGGAGAAGAGAGGAGCAGGAATAACTAACTCTTCCATACATCCTCATAACCCACATCCCTCATATGAGGAAGGCTGAACAACGCACAGTTTTTTAGGGTCATCCCACACAGCTGAGTCCAGAGACCTAGAACAGACTGTCTCCCCTGTGTGGAAATCTTTTTCCCTGATCCTGAGATTTTAATGTACTTTTTTGGACCCTTGTTTTTACACAGGTCACAATCACCACATAGGAACACCTCACCATCCCCATAGGCTGAGAAATGGCCCGTGTACCCCCATACACTGTGGAGAAAGATCTTTTCTTGCACCAGCCATGGGGGACACTTCACAATACAGTATGTGGCAATGCAAGCTTCAGAGCATCTGCATGGACCTCCCAGGGTTCCTCTGTACACACAGCATAGGCGCTCCCACCCTTTTTCTGCACCTCTGATACCATGAGCCCTTCAGGCTGCAGCCTCAGGCCCTCTGTTTCATCCTGGTGCACCCTGACACAAACCTGTAGAAAAATAATGGAAAGGTTTATTTAACCTGGTTTGAAGCCAAGGTTCAGAGGTATGGGTGCAAGGACTGGAAATAAAAAGGCTACAGGAAAACCAAAATACAATCTTGCTTGCAATACTTTCTACTCATTAAAGGTATTCACCTAGCAGCCTTGGGCTGATGATCACTTATTTCTGTATGCTTCCCCCATTCTCATCTCCTAGTCTAGATTATATCCTTCAGTACCTTTTTTGATGGCTTTTTCCTGAAGACTTACACTTCAGAGACCCCTTCACATGCTTTCCCTTTTTGCTTTATTTCAGATTAAGTGCCCTCCTGCAGGCTCACATGACTAATACACATCCAGAAGAGCCTTTGAGCTCAAAAGCATCTCATACGTCATGTACTACGAACTGTATGTATTGTCCCTGTATTTTGTCAGACATTTCCAGACACAAGACTGAGAGTCTTGATGAGATGTATCTCAAAGCAGATGGCTCCCTATGGCTCAAATTTCCTGTTAGTTTTTTAAGATTTCTAGAGAAGCCAAGTACATAGTAGGTATTGCATAAACTCGGTTATTTCTGTTTGAAATAAAAGTATCTGCTTGAGACAGCATGCATTTAATAATACTTTAAGGTCTAACTTGTTTCAATTATCAAGTTATATGTGATTCCTATATTCAGAAAGCTTTCTTGTGTAGCTATGAGCTTA
>JANIJG010023905.1:50886-68425 GCA_024611175.1 Megaceryle torquata | reverse complement strand
GCGGCGAAGGGTGATATTTTAAAGGGTTTGTTAAAAAAAAATGTAAAAAATGAATTTTAATTATTTAAAATACAGTAAGGCTTTTGTGTTGGATTATACACTTCAAAAATCGTTCTTTTACTGAAGTACGGAAGACGAGAGCTATGAGAATGAAGAGCTCATGAAAATGGTTGCAAATCACGTCTCCAATACCCCAGCGCCCAGGTTTTACCGCCGACTCTGAAGGACCCTCCCCCGCCCCGTCCCTGAGCTCCGCGCACCCTCCCAGGCCCGGGGCCGCCCGGGCGCTGCGGGGGCGGCTGCACCGCCAGCCGGGGACACCGGCACCCGCCGCTTCTCACCGAGGTTTTGGGAAACCCAGTCTCTGAGCTCCGCGCCCACCGGCCGCTTACTCCGCATCTTCTAAAACGCCGTTCTCGTTACTGGCGCTCAGCGGCGGCGCTAGGGAAGGACGAGCCTCCCCGGGCGACCGAAACCAGACGGGAGGTCGCCCGCTGCCGCCCTGTGTACTGGTGACAGCCTCAGCCGGACCTGGAGAGCGTCTCTCCTTTTCCCATGGTCCGGCACCCCACTCCTCGGCGTTGCCCCCCTTGGCTTGGCCCGGCCCGGCCCGGCCACAGACATGGACACTTCAGCAACGGCGCCGCGATGCCGCAGTCCCGGCAACGGGCCCGACGCAGCCCAACTACCTGCGGAGTCAGGGGAGGAGAAGGAGGCTCTCCGCTCAGCACGCCTCTCTAACAGGACGGAGCAGACACGCTTCGTGGGGTTACGGGGTGCTCAGGCTTCGTGAGCAAGGGAGAGCTCGGTTACATATGTATCCCTGCCACCGGCCCCAAAACCACTCCCGCCCTGTCACCCCTATCCCGACGATGGTACTGCCCCGACTGAAGGCGGAATCCTGGAGCTATCGCGAGACTTCGGTGAGTTGGTCGTCATGGAAACGGCGGCGGCTGTGCAGCCTCCCCTAGCCCCGCGCTGTCTCCCGCCCGCGGTAAGGATGGGGCGACCGTAGTAGTGCCGGGCCTGCCAGGCTCTGCCGGGTGTGCCAGCCACGGTGCTCCCGGGCGAGGAGGGCTCCCCCTGCTCTCTCCTTTCCTCCCTCCCTCCTTCCCTCTCTCTGTCCCTCTCCCTCCCTCCCTCCCGCCCTCCCTCCCTTCCTTCCTTCCTTCCTCAGGCGGGGCTCCTGGAGGTCCCATCAGGACTGCGCCTCAGGGCTCCCCTTTGGAGCGCGGCATAGGGTTTCCTTTCTGTCTGTTGAAAGCTCCCCTGCGATTATTTTTGTGTTTGTTCGTATCTTTGAACAGTTTTGCTGTCCTGGAATCCTTTGGGTTTCAGTTGTTGCTTATCTTTAGCGTCTTCGTTTTTGTTATTTTGGGTGTTTTGCTGTTACTTTTCCACTCGGTCCTGGTTGCGAGGGGTAAGTGGTGTCCAGGGGCCTCTTCGGTGGCTGAGCCCGAGATTCACGAGTTGAAGTGTACGAATATAAACGACTTTTCTTCTTCTCTGCCCACTTTTCTATACTGTGCCGTGTTATGGACCTCTATACATGACTCGATTTGTCCTGTTGTGCTGAAATAATAAGTTGTCTCTCGGGCTTTCTCAAAATTACCGGTGCCTGTCACTTAGCGGATATCCGGTTCCTATGAATTCACACTGTTTTTGCAAAAAGCCACGAATTTCTAATGTTTAAACTCAAAATAGAATTGGGACTGGGAATGTGATCCTTTGGATTTGGGAACTCCTCTCCTTTAGAACTACTGAATATAAAAAGGTTTTGTCTGCTATATTAGCTACGTTCAAGGTGTCTATAAAATACCCTTTCTTTGTTGATGCTAACCTTGCCGGTCCCATGTTTAATAAAAGAAAAATAACCAGCCATCATACTTCTTTTGTGAGAAATTATGTTTAAGATTTAAGCCATTTGAAGTTTATTTGACAGTAAGCCCCTTTGAATACTTTGGTTGGCTTGATGATATAAATATATATTTATACATACACTAAAAGTTGTTTACTTGAATGGCAAGCTACTTAGTGCCTGAAAGATCCCTCTACATCAAATTACTAGAAATTATTTGAAACTTGTTTAATCTACATCTGAAATACTGCTGGACTTGTGTTGCTTTATTAGTTTGGAAGGTTGGTTTTGTTTGTTTGTTTGTTTGTTTTTTTTCCTCAGTTTTAGGTCACAATGGATATTACAAAGGGAAGCTTGGATAAAATTTCAAGGTCTGCACCTACCTCAAGAACTTATCCTAATTCCATCTCTTTAAATTCCTCTCTGGAGTTATTAAGACCAGAGCCATGTTTGCCAAAGGTAATTCTTTTCACCTTCAGCAGGTTAGAAACTATGTGCCTAGTTCTTAGTAGAAAGCCAAAGAAATGTTTCCTCTTTTTTAGCATCATATAGAATTCTGGGCTCTGCAGGTGTGCTAAGGGCATACATGAAAGTTCACGAATATGGGCTCTTCCTTATGCATGCATGAAATTATGTTTATTTTAATTGAATTTTTCTCTGAATCTATGTTACTTTTTTATTTGCCACAAAAAGGGCTATTCAGCACTACCACCCGGGAAACTTGGTTGTCTTCCTCTTTAATCAGATTATTCAATAAATTATATTTTAAGAACAAACATATGAAATTCTGGGAATGGTAGGTAGATACACAGCTAATGGGCTGTTGATGTATGAGCCAGTATGTGCATAATTTCACTTCCATCCCATTTGTGCTTTTAAATAGAAATTTGAATAAAAAATATTTTGCTTATTAAAAGAAAGCATTTGAGCAATCCTTACAAGTGAAATTTTTGATTACAAGGCTCTCTGGATGTGTTTGAGGCAAGTTTAAAAAAAATAATTTATAGTACTCCAAGAAATATGTCAGCTCCAGGGATTCAACAATGTCTGTAAGAAGAAGGCATTAGTCCATCCTCTGAAAAAGTTAATATTTGGGAATACCTTATTTTTGGGAATGGGATATGTGATGTGGTTGTTGGGATGTAGGATCTGGGACTTGGGAATTAGAGATTTAGATTGATTTACTTAGATCAGTCCAGTTGTGTTGTACCTCTGTTCTCCTGACTGTAGAATGGTATCATACCTGGATGCTTCACAGAAGTATTAAAATATTTTTATAGGTTCACAGTTGGGTATTAAGGTTAACATCAGACAACTCTGAATCAAAGTTCTGACCTAGACTGAAGCTATTCCCTGAAAACTGCAGTCTCTTGTGATTGATGAATTAAGTGTAAGCTTTCAGCCCTTCAATGACTATAAAAAACTTTATAGTATGAGTAAGAATTTGGGATGCTACCTGGTGCAGACTACCCACAGTGTCAGGACATGGAGGAGGCTGTTGTACACACAGACATTTTTTAACTAATTGACTGTACTCTCTGCTGCAGCAGAAATGACTTTAAACTTTGGAATGATTTCCGAGCCTGGCAATCCCAAATCTTGTAGTGTGTGGAATGACGAGCTCAAGAATCAACGGAATATCTAAGAAATAGAGCTCCATATCAGATCTGAAAATGGTTCTCTTATTTAAGTACTACTCTGCAGTCTTGCATAAAGTTGTTGTTAGCCTTTGTGATAGTGTGTGATTATTCTGATTATCTTTTCTTTCCCCCTAAAGATTTCTGGTTTTTTTTATGGTAGTAATTAATTTGCATTTCATAGGTTGATTCACCTGTCGGTTTGGCTGGTAGTCATCAAAGAGGCAGCCCAGAAGACTGCTGTCCAGAAGAAAACAAAGGTGATGACAAAGAGAAATCTGATATCAAGGAAGTAAGAGCAGATCAGCAAATGACAGTGTGTACTGAATCCCAACAAGTGGTCAGGTGTGGGAATGACTACCACTTTTCTTGTGTTTGGCTAGACCAAACATCATGTTTGTATAGTTTGGGTAAAAAACTGTTGGTGGAGGGAAAAGAGGATTCAAATAGGTAACATTATAAAAGAGAAGAAGATGTCAAAATTCATACCTTCACTTCTCTTCCCTATTTTGAATCCATCTTTAAAACAAATGTGTTACTGCTGCCATTACCACTACAGCATATGTCTCATGGCATCTAAGTTGTGACCTTCACCTTGGTGATGGTGTACAAGATCAGGAGAAACCATCTGCATGTGTTCCATGGATCTATGTTAGAAAGTGTTTTCAGTAAGGTATTTTTATGAAACTTCTTGCAGAGATCGTGATCATTTGTTAAAAACTTTGCATCCAAATAATGGTCCACCAGTCAAAAAAAAAAGGAAATTATGGTTGCAAGTTATATTATTTAACTGAATAATACTAATTCTAATAACATATTCTAAATATAAACATGCAATATCTCATTTTAATGAAAGGGCTTTTAGAAATGCTTCAGATGGCATTCTTTTGGCATTCTATAAATGGTAATAAATTAACTTACTAGAGCTTCTGGCTGTTTAAAAATAGAGAAGCAAAGGTCAGTATGTGAAGCAGGAAGTTTGGATACCTTCTTCAAATTTAGATAAGATTCCATGATGGAATTGAGTCAAAAGAAATCCCTTGACTCCTGCTCCTGTGTTTCTAACGAGTCCCAGTGTACTAGTATGTATAATTTTTTAAACAGTAATCCACTGCAGAGGCTCTGTGGTGATTCCTAACTGACAAAAATGTATTTTTGTGTCTTAATTATTAACATTTCAAACAGTATCTTTAAAAGTTTATGTCACGTCTATTTTAGTGTGAAAGGCTTTTTCCTGTGTTTTTCAGGATGTATCTCTAATTCAGACTCTGGAGATGATAACACAGAAACACTAACTTCGAAACTCAGTGAACCTTCCCAAGGAAATCTAAGTAATGCAAAAACAGGTATTACTTTTCAGGTGTCTGAAGTGAATAGTGCAATAAAACCTTTATTTAGTTAGGTTTTTTTTTTCCTTGCTTCTAGGAGAGTTTGGGACCATAGTGTACTTGTGTGTATATTCTATAGTTACAAAGAAATATTACAAGTTGAAAATACATATGCATTGTGATATTCAAAAAGTGTTGGATGAATTATTTAAAGATTCTTTTACTAAAGGATATTCACGTTCTTTAATGATATGACAGTATTTCAGTTTTACAAAGATTCAGTCAATCTAATAAGGTAGAATCCAGTGGTGATTCTATCTATTGAAGCAGTGCTGGTCAGCTAACACAGTACTGATTTATTCAGAACAGAAATTAGGTAGAACCTAACTTCAAAGCTCAGTCAGTAGTTTTAGGTTCAAATCCCTCTGCTAGGTTCAGGCCTGTTGACATAAGTGCTCATTTTTTTGTCTTTTCTCCTTTGGGCTTCCCTGCAGCTCAGTTAGATTTTTATAGCTGTCCCCTTGTTGTTTCATTTATGGCATAAAGTAGACCAATGCATCACGGTAAGTACTTGGGAGCAATGGACATGTAAAGCATTTGACATTAGAAGATGAGAAAATTGAAAAGTATTGCAGGACTCCAAACTTAGAAGTCTGTGGGATAGAGACGATGCTACAAGTGTTTCCTCAGCTCTTGCTATGGAAGTTAAATTTGACCAGAAAAGAGGGCAGAGAAGTTGTAATCTGAATGTTTAGGGGAAAAAAAAAAAAAAAAAAAGAGACAATATAGAAATCTATTTCAATTAAATAATGGCAGTTTCCATAATGTTTCACCATTTCTATTTTTCGAAAGAACCTTTTTCTAGAACCATTATCAGAATCTGTTTTGGCTGAGATATGTCAAGACTGAAACTTCTGTAAAATTTAAAACTAGAGATATTACAGTCTGTTTTAGAGAGAATTACTAATTTCAATGAATGATATTTCAACATGTGTTCTACTAGTGAGGCAGAAGAAATAATTTTTTATTTGTAAGCTTATTTTGTCTGTTATTTTTGCTGATACTGTGGAGATGTTGTCAGGCTTCCATTATAAATTGGAATCAAATCACTTGTTGAAAATGGGGGGAGCTCTTCCTCCCCTACCCCCTATACCCAAGTGCTACAGCTCAGAGTTTGATTCAGTGTTCTGTTACAAAGACTTTTATATTTTCCCCTGCTACAAACAGATCTATAAATGAGCATGATATATATGCTTGAGAATAATTGTACTCTTTGGATGTTACAGATGTTACCAAATTACTTGTACTGCTTTTTAGCATTTGTTTTTGTTTTCTTTGTTTTTAAAATTGAAATGCTTCAACTTAACATTAGTTCTAAATATATTCTACAGCAAACTTGTCCAGCTTGGAATATTCTGAAGAAACAGATGTAGATCCTCAGATTCAAGCAGCTATAAAGAAAATGAACAAACTTGATGCAATACTGGCAAAAAAACATTTTAAGGAGAGAGCGATTAAAAAACAAGGCAAAGAAATGAGGGCAAAGCTCTGGGAAGAACTTCAGGTTTGAAAGTGTACTGCTAATTTTGTAAATAGTGTATCATAGACCACTGTCTTACTGAATTATATTTCACGGGTGCATTGTTTTATTAAATAACTTGCAGTTGACTGATTAAAGTGAAAAAGGGATCTTAAAAATTAACTTTGAATGGTTTTTAATATATATTGCTTAGACAAGCTTTGACAGAAGGCCATGGTCCTTAAAAAAATGAGATGACCAATAGGCAAATATACAGCTGTCTCAGTGTGGTGTATTAACATAGTCTTATGCTTGAGCTTGCTTCTTGCAGGTGTGATAAGGCACAACAAGAGGTAAGGTCTGTGGACCCAGATCTAAAAGCATTTATTCTGATCTAGTGTGACAGTTCAGTATAGTCTATTACTGAAGAAATTAGAGATGCTGCTGGAAGAAGGCATAAGAATGCTGCAGCACAAATGCCTTCACGTTATTTCTCTCCTGCTCTCTAGCAGTTAAATGACACTTTAAGGCTTGAAACATGAGAGTATTTACTCTGAGCTTAAGTATTGTATAACTTCTGTGAATACAAATGTCAGTTGCTAGAGACTGCAGGTGGTTTGACTGCATCTCATAATTTCAGTGGATTTGGATTCAGAGTCATATATACAATACAGAACTTGTCTTGTGAAATGTGTCTCCTTGTAAGAGGCAATATATAACAGAAGTTTTAAAGTTACACCATGCTTTCATCTTAACTTTAGGAGATGTTCAAATAGCCGCAAGGAGAAAATAAAGCAGTAAGTAAATGTTGCTACTGAACAAGGAATTTTTAATAGGGTCTAAAGTTCATTAGACCTGATAAGCAGACAATGTATTTTCCTTTAAAGTATTTACTTCAAGGTAAATATATGCAGGTACCTGTATATTTATGCTTTATTTCTTTTGAATAGTCTATCAGAAGCACTGGAAGCCATGAGGAGTTAGAAAACACAAAAGTTTTTTTAGCCTTGATCTCATCATGGCAGGATACAGCTGGTAAGTAAGGAAGAGAAGTAAAGACCCTGAAATAATTATCCTGTATTTTGATTAATGGTTATATTTTTGTTGTCTACTATAAAAATAAAGCTTTCAAACCTTTCAATTAAAATAATATTTACATGTAAAAGTACATCAAGGGAATATTTGAAAAATTAACTGAAATAATTTTTGCATTATCATGAATGTAGAAGTTGTACTTAATTATTTTTTATAGAAACTGCATGTTTTTCAAAGAACTGGCTACTCTAGAAGAGTAGAAACCCAGGATAAGAAAGCTTGAATTTTTCAAGTTGACAGCAAATGCAGATGATTTCAGATAACACTGGTTAAACCTTCTGAAAAACATAGATGTCTTTAACATTTTGGAACATCTTGGCAATAAACAATGAATTCAAAATTGCTTTGGTAAACAAAATGTTGCTGGTGGGTGGTTACTGGTGTTCTCAGAGAGTTCACCAGGCTGGAGTACTTGGTGTAGGAAGGGCAGGCAGCTAAAAATTATTAGGCCTAAAACCATTACTTAGAAGGTCTAGGAATATGGTCCCTGCCACACATGTATTTTTGAGAACATTTTCATGTGGGAATAGGAGATGGAGCGAGACAGAAGCAATGACAGTGTCATGGTAAGGATCTCACAATGTGACAGGTCCAGAGGGATGGAAATCCTGAGCTTTTTTAGGAGTAGTTAATGGAAGAACCAAAAGAATAAAACCAAGTTAAGATTGTGAATTATATGTTGGAAAGCAATACAGGAAGATGCCTGCGCAGCCCAGGCCTTGGAACATGGTCCCCAAGGGAGTGGGGGGGTCATTTATGTTAAAGCTGATGCTGATTAAGTTACATTTAATTCCCTTCTATAAAAATTTAAGATTCTGAATGTGAGAGAGAGTTTGAGTAAAAGGGATCATCAGATAATACAGAGTGTGATCCTAAGGAAAGGCATGAATCTGACACATGAACTTAATTTTTTTAATTGTCTTGTTTCCTGAGAATTTTAAGGGAGAACCTTTAGGATAGATGTCAGTTTCACGAAGTGGAAGTATGTTAATGATATGCTAGCAGACTATTCTCAGGAAGAAAAGACTAGGATGTCTGATAATTTCTGAGTTTCACCATGGTATGACGAAGAAGACAAAAATATTCAAAGTGGAAATGAACACACCAATAAGAATTTTATTCTTTTAGTAAAAATCACTTCCATCTTAAGTAGCACTTAAACCACCAAATTCTATAGCTATTAAAAGTTGACACTGAGTTTGTTAACAGGAAAGGTAAACAAATAGTTAATGATACAGAGAAATGTAGAATGTGATACATAAAAAAAGGCTATCATCAAAATTACAGTGAATACCAATAATGTAAACTCTAGATAGAAGAGGGAAATAGAAGTTAAAAAACAATTTAGAAATGTTTTCTCTACTGAGTCAGATGGACACAATTCTATTGGAGTTCTAAAGCAAGTGGTTGCAGGATGTTCTGAAGTATTGGTGGTTTTCTTCAAGAATGCACAAAATCTGTGCATGCTCTCAGGGACCTGGAAAAATAAAATATTGGGTATCTTTAAAGACAAGTTTTCTTTCTGTGGCTAGAGTCTTACTGAGGGAGACATTGGAACAAACTGTAGCTGTTTTGCTCACAATGTCTTAATTGAGAGGGACAAGGGGAACAAAACCAGACTGAAATTGTCAAGAATATATTTTGTCAAAACTACATTAGATTGGTTTTTAAAAAATTGCTATTTGAATACTCTGTGCTGAAGTTCTTAAGATGTGTCAATCATGTGCACATTTTACATCCTGTCCTTCATCAGTATACCTTGGTTGAAAGAGTTTCTTGGTTGAAAGAAATCATAAATGCGGTGCATCCTGTCTTTTTTTGTTGTTGTTGGGGAGAGAATAAGAATGTGAGATGTGAATGGTTATTGCTGTATTGCTGTGCAAAAATCTCAGCTTGAATGTTGGAAGTACAAGCATAATAATTAATTGTAGTAGCAGTGTGTAGTTAAAACATTTCAACAAAATTTATTATTACAAGGTAACCTGCTTTTATTTATATGTTGAAATTTGGGTTATTAAGAGAAGAATACAGAATTTGATCCGGGTGATATTTGAAAAGTCTCCAGTAGATGTCAGGATTTAGTAAGAAAGCATCAGGCAAAGCAAGACTAAATGGTCTTAATGAACTCCACACTTCAGTTCCTGTTTTGAAGTGCATCATATGGGTTCTGGTGTACTGTACTGGCAAAACTCTCCATAGTTTAGTTTAAATTTTTCCTTCAGCTTGATCTCTGAGTTTTATGTAACATCCCTTACTCTCAGGTCTTATTTATTTATTTACATGAATGTCTTAATAGCTGCCCTGGTTGATACTGAAATGGAATGCAATGAATATATTTTGCTTTTCAGAGCTTGAATTTCGTAAAGAGCTTTATTAAATAGATTACATAGGGGAGCTACTTAATTGTAGCTTTTAATGTGGCTGTGATATCAAGTTCCAGGTATGAAATCATTAATAACTAATGCGTCCCAGCCTCTCAGGCACAAAGAAACATTTGACACACTCATGACCGAAATGTAAACCGGGAGTTAATTAAATGGCCTTAAATTCATTGCCTTGTGCTCTGTGTAACAAAATCATACTTTCAGTTGAGTCAATTAAATTTCATTGTTACAGGGTGTTGGTTGTTTTTTTCATTGTGAGAAATGTATTTTTCATATGTGATATGTAAGATTCTTGGCAATATGAGTCCTCTTCTGTAAGTGCTAAGTGTATAGATTGCAAGTTAATGCTCTAACTTATACTTCCAGTTGATACATGTGAATACCATGACTGATTTTTTTTTTTTTTTTTCTTTGAGTAACCAGAACAAGTCTTGCATGCTAGGAAGTTTCAACACTTTTTTTCCTAGACTATACCCTTGACCTAAGCCACTTGGAAGTCTAATAATTCATGAGCAGGCAGACACCAGCTGGAAAGCATGGTTTCTTTATTCTTATTCACAGTTGTAGATGACTTGCCACATGGTATCTGCAGAAAGTTTTGAACTTTAGGGCCTTGGGCTGTATCTTCTAGAATGTAATTGTTCTGTTTTGGCAGTAGTTGTCAAAACCAGAAACACAAACGTATGAACAGCATTAATTATTCATGAGACACACCTCACACTCCCCCCCTTTTTATTTCTTGAGAATATGGTGGTTATGTAATTTATCCAAGTAAATTTCTTTACCTTCCATATGTGTGATATTTTATAGCATGATACACATGGAGTTAGATCTTTAAATACATTTCAATTATATTTTCCTGAAAATCCTTGCAGATTCCTCCCATGTTAAAGAAGATAAAATATGTACTTCAGTATTTCACACACAAATTAATCCAGAAGATTATGACTGCCATAAACCCCAATGTAACCAGGGTAAGATTTATTCATTATATATCTTGTATTTTTAGATATGGCAAAAAAACATGTACAGTGGTTGGGTGATAAAGACTTGACCTTGGTGGCTAGGCCAATGAAATCAGTAAATGCAAGGTTGATTAGTGGAATGGCACAGTTCTTATTTTTCTACAAATTATATAAAAAAATTAATTTTTTTTGTGACTTATTTAAAACATTTCACTCAACATGCTAATAAAATTTTTATTCAGGTTTATAAAACTTTAATTTAAAAATGATGGGGTGTGTAACTGATGAATTATAAAATAATAAAATGAATTAGTACAAAAACTTGTACTTTCTGTTAGTCTAAGGTAATGTAACTTTAATTAATAGGCTTATATTCAAGAAGCAATCTAAAAATGAAGAATCGTGCTGTATACAGTTTCAACTGTCCTGTAAATGTTTGCTGTCTGTAAAGGAATTGTTGCTTTAAAACTGCTAAAAGTCTCTGAAAAACAAGAGTATCTGTCTGTTTTTGTATGATGGATAGAAACCTGTTGTTGTAAAAAACAACACTGTGATGTTGTCAGAGTATCATGTGTCTGTTTAATAGCTTTACAGCTCTATGATGAGATTTTATTTTTAAACAAAATTTGTTTTATAAGCTGTTATAATAATATCAACTATATCATCTGCTCTTCAGCTGGTTTATTTTTAAAAATGTACTTGATACGTCTCCAAATGTTCTGTGGTTTTCAAAAAAATTGTCTGGTTTTGTACTGATGATAAAACTGAAACAATGATAGGGTTTGAAGGAATGCTGTGGCTTTTAAAGCCACCATGTTTAACATTTTTGAGGTCAGAAATCCAAAAGTATTTTAGCCTTCGTAACTTTGAACGATCTCATATCATAAAAGCTTAAAAATGAGTTTAGATTTTGACATTAGTTTTAAATATAGCGATATAGTTCATATAAATAATAAAAACAGCAGATAAAAAGTTTTTCTGTCTTTGTATGTTTGCTGAAGATTTAAATGGGATTGCTGCTATTACAGCTCTCACTGAGTTAGTTAAAGAATGATCCTAACTGAGCAACTTCTTCAAACTTCACATTATCCAGGTGAAGCAGAAACAAGTGAATCTCTTAATCAAGCAGAAAAAACAAATAGTAAAAGTAAAACCAGTCAGAATTTCATTAAAAAGAACATTGAGGTAAGCATTAAAACATAAAATCATTAATATTTTGTTAAATGTTAACTCCAAAGCAGTATGTAAGTACTTCAGGAGACTGTTTCATTTTGGTTTTTTGGGTTTTTTTGGGTTTTTTTGTCAGGAGCATTAAAAACTAAGTAGGCAGACACGATAAAAAAAATTGCTGTTAAAAATGTTTATGTATAAGATAGTTCTCATATTGGTGGGGATAACAATGATTCTGTGTATTTGCTAAAGAGTACTGGAAACTGAACTGTTTGTGTCTGGACATAGCTTGTTTTCAGGGCAGGTATTTCCTACGACTTTCTTTAAATGTATTTACTGTTAAGTTAAAGTGAGATGTTAAGAACAGATAAGGAATAGGTATGCAGGTTGTCTGTGTATTGCCTGCATGGGACCCTTATTTACAGAAGACTTCTTTCCTGCTTTTTTTTTTTCCTGTGGAGACCTAGTAGCTGTAATGATTTATCATCCAGTGAAATTATCTGCCCTTTGCTATGTCAAAGATTGTTACAAGGTTATCCATTTATTATATGCAGGCTGCTAGAGTTTTCTGTCAGTGAGAATTTGTATTATGGAAATAAGCAAGATTTGGGTGTTAATTTCACAGAGTTTAAGAACTTTGTTTTCGTGCTATTTGAGCTAATGAAGTTCTTAAATTTGTTTTTTTTCTATTTTTGTAAATATTTCAGCTAGCAAAGGATTCAGGAAACCAGATTGTGATGCTTGAGGGAGAAAGGAAAAGGCTAACTGAACTATTGAGAGATACAGAAGATGGAACTGAATTGCAGGTTCTTGAGGTATGGCAACTCTAATTTGTACTGTCCTGTTGAATTTGGCTTGCTTTTACGTCAAATCTAAATTTGATTTGGTTTTATTCCTACCTTGAAGTAAACTACTGATATATGAGGGAAAAGCTGGGCAAATCCAATTGGCTTTGTCTCCAAGAATGAATTTTCATTGGCTTCTTTGTTCATTTTACTAACACTTGGATGTGCCAGACCTCAGAAAACCAGCAGAGCTTAAACCAAAATTTGGACACAGGTGGAAGGAGCCTTAGAAATACACTCAGAAGATAATCTATTTTCTCTGCATAAGATGTGAAGTTGTGGCCTATCAATCTGAGTCGCTAGTGCTGGAGTATCTGGTGGAAGGATCAGCAACTACTGAAAGAAAAACCACTTCATTTAGAAAGTGTCCATTTAGAAAGAAAACATGAGATCTTTGTGTGGCATCCAGCACTCTGTCTTAAAAGTATAGAGATGAGCCAAAATCTGCTGAAGTATTAGACATTTATGCTTTAACAGAATATCGTTAAAGAGCATGCAGTTTGCATACTGCAGTGGATAAAAAGAGCTGAAGTAGATAGAAGCACCTTTCCTCATGGAGAGTAAAGTTTGTGTTTGATTGTCCCACTAATTACTGCTTCTAGGAGTGTCTGTGTCACAACATGATTCCCAGTAATGTGAGTACATCAAATAGTCTTTTGATATCCCAGTTACTAGGGCACAGCCTTTATTTCTTACTGTTTTGAGGGGAGCATCACAGTGAAGGAGTCTTGGGGGCTCTTATGGAAGTAATCATAAGGGTGGTAAGATGGGCAGATAAAATTTTGTTTGAAAAATTATTCATATTTGGAACTTACAGTACTTTTTAACTATATATGATATTAAGCATGCTAAAGATAACTGTTTTCATAGAATGAACATCCTCAAACTATGTAAATTTGATATAATGCAAGAAACCTGGCTTTGTGTAAAGAAATTAGGTGACCTTTCTAATTTGTATTACATTGAAATATAAATTATGTTAAGTCTATAGGAATATTACTAACTTTTTCACAACACTGCTAAGTATACAGAGTCATGGTCTTAAGAAAAAAAAAGTGAACTCTGTGTAGAATGAGCAAAACACATTCAAGGTCCAGTTTCTGTTTAATTTATACAGCCAAAAATGATCGGGATAAAATTATTTTTTTTAGTAGGTTACATAACAATTTATATGTGAGAGAAGCTTTTTTTTTTTTTTTTTTTCTTTTTGTAAACTGCCTCTTCCCAATTTTGTTTTTTTACCTATTTTCTAATAAGGTGTTGAAGACATCTAGGAGGTGGACTCACTACTTCTTTTCTAAAACATGTCTAAAATCTGGTTTTATAAATTACTGTTTCAGGATATGGGGTAAGGAGGTGAGCTCAGGTTTTTCTTCATCTGAATCCAAGGTCGTTCTGGAAACAGGACAAACCTACCCGTGGTTTGTGACATTAAACAAATCTGTAATTTACCCAACTTTAGTGTAATTTATAGTTTGAAACTCATTTGGTCTGTGGGCCAAAACCTTACTCTAGAGAAACTAGTAAATATACACTATGTTTTGGCATTTTCAGAGCTTTGTGTGGCAAATATAACTGAAGGAGTTTGTATGAGTCAGGAAAACCTGATGGACAAATAACTAAGATTATTTAAATGTGCGGTGTTTTTACAGTAAATATTCTTTCACTGTTCTTTAGTAAGCTAAAGTAAAAGCACAGAAGACATAACCTTTGTTGATCATTGGTTGATCAAAGGTTTAAAACTGTCAGCCTGTCATGGTTCAGCCCCCGCTGATGACTAAATGCCCCACAGCCACTTGCTCACTCCCCTCTAGTGGGATGGTGGAGAGAATCCACAGGGCAAAAGTGAGAAAACTCGTGGGTTGAGATACAGACAGTTTCATAGGTAAAGTAAAAGCTGTGCACACAAGCAAAGCAAGACAAGGAATTAATCCATCACTTACCATTGACAGGTGGGTGTTCAGCCACCTGCAGGAGACCAGGGCTCCATCATGCCTAATGGTTACTTAGAAAGACAGATGCTGTAACTTTGAACATATTTCCTTCCTTCTTCCCCAGCCTAGTATGCCAAGCATGATGTCCTATGGTCTGGGATATCTTTTTGATCAGATGAGATCAACTGTCCTAGCTGTGTGCCTTCCCAACTTCTCGTGCATTCCCATCCTGCTCACTTGTGGGGTGGTGTGAGAAACAGAAAAGGCCTTGACTCTGTGCAAGTGCTGCTCAGCAATAACAGAAACATCCATGTGTAACCATCTCTGTTTCCAGCATAAATCCAAAACACATCCCCATACCAGCTACTCTGAAGAAAAGTAATCCTATCTCAGCCAAAACCAGCACAGAGCCATGCTCAGTGCTTGTGTTCATGAGATAAAACTTTGACTCACACCAGTCAAAAAAAAAAATTGCACCAGCCTTTCTGTTGATGTAACATTTGTTCCCTCACTTTACACAGAAAGCTTAGTTATTTTGGGGGGGCATGAACACTGGGCTTGCAGATTGACTTATTTATCTGTGTAAAATACACATCAGTCAATGATACTGCATAGAGATGCTTGATTTAGCTGACCTGGTTTAGCATTAAAAATATGTAGTTGAAGGTTCTTTGGTCTACTGTTCATTTGCTGTCTAGGAGTGTTGATTTTTATTGTGCTTTTAATTTGTTGCAAATTAGAAGGACAAAGTTGAAGCTCACTGGATCATCATTTAATCTTTTGTTTGTGCATTTAGGAAAAGATTGAAGGTATTCCATTAGATCTGCTCGCCACAGGTTTGGCATTAGAATTTCACATAAGGGTGACAAAATGTTCAGCTGAAAGAGTACTTCATCCAGCCTTTGAATAAGAAGAAACTGTAGGGAGAGGGTGTGGGGGGTTTTTGCTTGTTTGCTTCTTTTTTTCTTTTTTTTTGGGGGGGGTGTGTTTGTTTTTTTGGTTTGTTTGTTTGTTTTGTTTTTCTTCTCTTGTTGGAAAGGTTGGTGCTTGTTTAACAATACCATCTCTTCTGTTCTTTATTTGTGATCAAGGATGTGTTGCAATTTGAGGAGATGATCCTTCATTTGATAAATGTCAGCATTTAAAGATCTGAAGATATTTTAAACAGTCTTCTGCTAGTAAACATCATAGCTTTCTGACCTAGAGCACGGTGACACTTTTAAAAGAATTTATTATTTTGCAGATTGCAGAAGTATTCTCTCACACTATATAGTTACTGGGTTTGGGTTTTTTTTTGGCTTTAAGCTAGAGTACTTAATAAAATGTAGAGGCATTTATACAGAATAGCTAATGCAAATTATGACTAGCAATGTGTACCTTTTTTTGGTACCAACTGTTAAAGCATCAAGGCAATGGAGAAGTGTAACATCCAAATTTTGGATTTGGCACATGTCACTATCATGTGGGCACATATCTGTACATATTTAACTGTAACAGATTAAATAGATCACCACACAGGACATTTGTGTTGCTGTGTGTTTTTGATACACTGGACAAGAATGAGAATGGTAATTTGTGGATTAGTGTAGTCTGTAAGAGATCATCTCGTTAAAGAAAATGGCTCCTAAATCTAATGCCAAAGTAGAAAAAAAAGAAAGGAAAATACTTAGTTACTTAAACCTGTCTAGTCTGGAGAAGGATTCTTCCTCTCCCACATTTGAATTATATTATGGGTGAGGCATTTCCTGTGGCTGCTTTATAACAGAGATCATGAAGAAATTATCAGCTAATGAGCAATGGTAGACTGCTTCAAGCTGGCCCAGGTAACTGTCCAGCTGATGGCCACCTTCATCTTATTTTATTCTGACTTTTAAAAAGCTGATGCAACCACATTGGCTAAGGTAATGTTTTGGAGGTTATCAATCAAGGCAGAGCTGGCTATGCTGTATGAATTCCTCTGTATAGTGTAATGTGGATTAGATAACTTCATTTGACTTGTGCTACTAAATATATCAAATATCCAAACAACACTTCTCACTTAAAAAAAGAAAAAGTGTTTTATGAGCATTTAAAATCTTTTAGAAGTACATATTCACAGTAATCTAGTTGTCAAAGCTGCAGGGGTATAATTTGTTTCAGATGTTCCACAGTAACAAGCACTGACTGTGCTGTGATAAAAGTATTGTTCTGAGTTAACACACAGGAAACACTGACAGAACAGAAGCTTATTTTCCAAGCAAAGCCATCTTGAAAATACAAAAGAGAATGTGTGAGTCCATTTAACCCCGAAATAAAGTTACTGCTGGAGTAATTTGGGTATTTGGAGCATGGGATATGAGAGCATGGCCCACAGACATGGACCTGTAGCTAATGAGCCCGTAATGAGCCCAGCTGCAGCTTAACTGACTCCTGGAGAGTCATTTTGGTGCATTTGCACTGTGCTCTTCCATGTCTGATTAGCAGGTGGTTTACACAGCACAAGTGTAGTACCACATTGGATACTTACGGTGGTCACTGTCTCACCTGAATGGATGCTTCCACAAAGCTGACAAGCTTCTAGAGACATCTCGGAGTGGCTCTTTTGAAGTCAGGTCATATCTGATCAGGCTTACTAGTTGTGTCATTATATTTGTGTGAGAAAGCAATAGAAGAAATAATTTTGTTTCACAAGAAATGACTTTTTTTTTTTTTTTTTTTTTTTTTTTTTTAAGTGTGGGGCTTATTTTTGATGGGTGGTTTGGGTGTGCTTTTTTTTTTTTTGCCACAAGTTCCTTTCAGATTAACGGGGATCGAAGCATGCTTGA
>JANIJG010023905.1:39262-50786 GCA_024611175.1 Megaceryle torquata | reverse complement strand
TTTTTGAAGCAAGGTCATATCTGATCAGGCTTATTGTTTGTGTAATTATATTTGTGTGAGAAAGCAATAGAAGAACTATTTTTTTTTCACAAGAAATGACTTTTTTTTTTTTTTTTTTTTTTTTTTTTTAAGTATGGAGGTAATTTATGACAGGAGTTTGGGGTGTGCTTTTCTTCTTTTTGCAACCAGTGTATTTCAGGTTAACGGGGATGAACCAGAGATGACATCATAGCAGTGGTATTGTCATTGGAAGATGGTATTTCCTCCTCTTGTGTGGATGTGGCTGCTTGAATAGCCAGAGGACTAATCTGGAAGCTGTAAAGGAGTGGTAGACATGAAACCTTTGCAAGACAGATGTTGAAGTCTTAGGGCAAGGTGCTGGTTCTCTTCTGTTAGGTGAAAGAAAGGAAACTACCAATACACTCATGTCCTCACCCACATCCTTGCCTTGCGCTTCTAAGGTCCTACCTGGTGCTTCTTTGTGGTTAGGACAGATGTGTAATCTGCCAGTGTCATTCCCAGTGAATGATGGTTGTGCAGACTTGCTTCTCTGAGTGTGAGACAGGAGAGCCAGGTTGTTGTGGAGAACTTGCATCTGTTTATGAATATAAGCTCATTGGTTTGAGTTTAGTGTGCCAGGCTCACTCATAAGATGCAACTGTCTGTACAAGGAACACATACTCATACAGGTTAGTCAGGTGTTACTGCTATCAAGAGGAAAAAGTAATGTAAATCAGAATCAGGAAAAGAACTCTCTGCTCTTTGTCTCTCTGTTTCTGTGATAACATACTGGGCTCTAGAAGGGCAGCATCTACTCACCTCAGAGCAGTTCCTTTTCTTTGCTATGGGTGTCTTGTTTTCTTTTTCAGTGATACACTGCAAGTGTGGCTTTATCTCTCACACCCTCATTTTGAGATATAGCATCAACCTCTGTAGTTTCATTCCAAGCCTGGTTTTTGTCAGACTTTGTTTGACTCCTTATCAGGTGGAAAGTGGTTGGCCTATTAGCCATAGCTGCTGATAGTATGTCCCCCTTTGAATTTCAGAGGAGTCTTCTGCTTCCACTTCCTTCAGAGGACAATAAAATCATAGAATGGTTTGGGTTGGAAGGGACCTTTAAAGTCCATCTAGTCCAACCCCCCTGCAATGAGCAGGGACATCTGCAACTAGATCAGTTTGCTCAGAGCCCCGTCCAATCTGACCCTGAATGTTTCCAAAGATGGGGCATCTGCCACCTCTCTGAGCAACCTCTGCCAGTGTTTCACCACCCTTGGTGTAAAAAATTTCTTCCTTATATCTGGTCTTTGACTTTAAAACCACTACCCCTTTTACTGTTGCAGGAGAGCAATGCATTATGTTCCACTTCATTTGGACTTCTAATGTGCCACGGTGCAGGTGTGATTGGGTGCATACCAGAATTTCTTCGTGTTTTCTGCCTTAGGACTGGTGGATCTATGCCAGCCAAATACTGTCCTCTTCGCCTCTATCCTCTGTGCTCTCTTGCAAAGGAGCACAACACTCCTAAATTGATTTTTATGTCTATGTCATCAAAAAGTGAGGCTTACTGTGCACCACTGGATAGCAAAACCTATGTGCAAGTTAGACCATGACCAGCAATTATTCCTTCAAAGGGGAGCTGGGACTAGCATGTTGAACAAATACAGAAACTCCAACAAGGGAAGAGTTTGCATCTGTGGAAGGGAGCTGCCGTAGGCATGGCATGGCTTGAGACTGTTTTAAAGGTTTGATTAACTTGGCTAGGAGACTATGAAGTGAGATGCAGTGATAAGAAGGGGTTAGCTATAAAAAGCACTTCTCTTAGGTGTAAAAGAACTTGGCCTGAGGGACTTGTATAACCTGCAGAAGAAAGGATGGGGAACTTCGGGGCTGTCTGATTGCTCTTTGGCCAGCTGGCGTGGAGGCAAAGCATCAGGCTTCAAGCAGTTTTGTTTCAGAGCTTCTGAGTGGCTACACACTGAGGACACAGGCTTTGGACTTTTATAGAAATACGTAAAACAGTAGCAGAAGTCTGTTTAAGTTAACTCAACACCTTTTTTTGCTATTATATTTTAACAGTTTATAGATGTGCATGCTCTTTCTTAGAATAGAATTAAATATGTATATCTTAAGTCCACTTAAATTGCTACTTGGTTATATTTAAAAATGAAAAATGTATGTCCCTAACTGTTCTGCCCATATCTGCTTTTCAGTGTGCTGGGTACATGAATATTTGGCAGATTTCAGCTATATACTAAGATGGATGAAAACATACATTTTATTCTTAAGCAGTGTTTATTTGAAAAATAAATACACTTGATGTGTAACTGCCTTTAAAGTATGTTTCCTTTGGGAATGAGGATTACATATTTTTTTTATCTTTCCATAGGAGGATGTATCAGGCTGGCTAGCACCAGGAGAAGGGTACACACCTGAACCAATGGAATTTCATCACCTAAATCAGATAGACATTAAGCTTCAAGTTCTACTGACTGGTGGGGATTTTTCTGTGATTTCCAGCTCTTGCTCAAAACCTCCAAGCGAGATTTATCAGGTATATAACAGACACAGAGCTTATGTTGCAGATTTCTTGTTTGAAGTGTGTGTTGAGAACTGATGTAGATGAAAATACAGCATGCATCTGTATTTGTCGTCTTTGCATTTTTCTGTAATATCTTGTATTTGTTCTCAAAGTGTATGTGTTGAAGAATGACATGAAATCTTTGGCTGTAGAAATCATATGGAAAACTAATATGTTGCTCTTTTGACTGGTATATAATTCAAGGACTGTCTTGTTTTGTTTTTTTAACATTTGTTGATCCCACACTTTCAATAAGAAATTTCATATGTAGGAATTGGTAGCTCCCATGGTTTCTAACTGTGTGATGGCGTCAGTGGTTTTGGCAGCACAGTAACACATTACCCATGGCAATTCAACTTTGGGAATTAGAACTAGCTTTCTTCTTACCTCAGGATTTCAGAAGTGCCCCTTCACTTATGATCTGAAAGCTAAAGCAAATACTAATAAGCAATGTTAAAGAATCTAGAAAATCAGCTGATACTGTATGTCCCTTGTTTTTAGTGGCCTTTGTTTATTTCCCTTGCCAGCACTATTAAGAATCTTTGAAGTCTGAGCCTTGAGAAATCATTGTTTGAATCTTGTACATAGAAGACATCTTATCCCATGTTTCAGTAATACTGCCCCTGATATAATGGGGTTAATATGATGTAAAATGCCATAACACTTGTTTTGCACTAACCTGCACCAGGGTTGTGTACTTCTGTGAAATTTACAGTTTATAGCCAGAACACATCTATCAAAGGCTCTGGAGGGTGATGGAGCACTGCAACAGGCTGCCTAGAGAGGTGGCAGAGTCTCTGTCTCTGGAGACACTCAAAACCTGCCTGGATGTGTTCCTCTGCGACCCTCTCTAGGTGAAACTCTGTTGGCAGGGGGGTTGGACTAGCTGATCTTTAGAGGACTCTTCTGGCCCCTATCATTCTGTAATTCTATGGCTATGTAACCAGTGTATGAGAAACATCTCTCTGGCTAAAATACCAGTCGAAGTTTTTACTCCTTCTCTGAAAAGCACTTTAATGTCATTTTTGGACTTCTTTCTGGTCTTCAGGGTTTGGGTTATTTTTTCCTATGGCGATATTTTCTGTTGCATTGACAGCTCCTAACAAGTCCCATTTTGACGTTGATTTCCTAACTGGGACTTAATGTGTGATACAGCCACTCCCTCTAGTGGATAATCACTTATGTAACAGTTAACCAGTAACCTGAGCTTTCCAATGATTGCTGGATCTTGTGTTTGCTTCAGCTAAGTGCGAGTGATAATGAACACTCTGGTAAAGTTTGTCCAAGTGGTGGTAGTTGCTTTCTTTGCAGGTAAAAGCTGATAAGTATTTGAATAGAAACTTGCTTTTATGTGTATGCTTGTCAAAGAGTAATGCATTATCTTTTTGGATAATACTAAACTTAACAACCAAAAAGAGATAGTTCACTATGAATCCATAAATTACCCTTCATTAGTGAAAAGCAGTTGCCCTTCCACTTTGTTTTGCAATATATAAAAGGCTTTCAGATATTATAGTTCCAGGAAACACTAGCAGGTTTCCATTTATCATTTGTTGTTTTGCTCAGATAAACATGTAAGTCATTTTAATGAAAGCTACCAAAGATCAGAACTATTTAAAGGTAGTTTTATCAAGTTAGAGAAATAGCTAAACAATAAATGTAAAAGTTGAAGTGAATAGGAGGATTTAGTAATTTAAAACTGGTTTTAGAAGGACACTAATTGCATTAATGCAAAACTAATTAAAAAACCCCCAAACAACAAAACCAAAAACCACCACAAACCCTCCCACTCTGCAGTTCTATAATTCTCTAAGTATCTTGATTTCCAGGTGCCTTCCCAGCTGACTCCAAATTCCTGTAGGTACTTTCTTTCCCATTTCTCTGCTTGTCCAGAGCTACTTCTCTTGTCACAGGACAGTGTCTAGGGGTTGCCTTACATTCATTATGACCCAGACTTTTAGGCACGTCAGTGTTAAGTTCTTTATGAAGGTTGATTTGGTAGGTGAATCTGATTGTATCTGGCACTGTGACATGACTGCTCTTGTTTATATTTACATAGAATTCCAGCTGACTTTTGTTTGTGTTTTGTGGGGTTTTGTGTGTTTTATGGGTTTTTTTTGTAGTTTTTGTTTGTTTGTGGTTTGGTTGGTTTTGTTTGTATGGTCTAGAAGTGGAGGAGAAACCAGTTGTTTACCCTTTAGTCCTACGTTCTTGGTTATAGTTATTTTTGTTTTGGTAGGTAAAAATCATTTTTCAATTCATACATAGCAATAGCAACAGGTCAAGTTCAGAATTTGGTTATGTGAGTTCATTCTCAACACCTTTTGTTTTCAAATTCCTTTAACTGTTGCTTTTTCAAAAAACCAGGAACTATTGTGCAGCAGTAGCTGAGAATTTTGTAACTATTTTGAGTTTAGAGAACTTCCTGTCAAAAGGCTTGAAAAATAATATTTTGGGGTTTTTTTCACAAGTAGTTGTTCGAAGTTCATTACTGTTCATGGTCTTTTTAAAACATCGTTGTTTATTACAGTGTCCTCTATTATAACTGGAAGTTTTAATGAATTTTGTTTTTAGAAAACTTGGTATTGTTCTTGAAGCATTGGTTGTGATATCAGAAAACAGGTGGGTCACAGAGGAAAATCAGAATTCTTTGTACTCTATGTCTTTTGGAACCTGATCAAAGGCACCTGATACCTTACCCAGAAAGGGTGTGAAGAAATTAATTGAAATATGCTTTTGCTAAAAGAAGATCTTGTTTTGTGATACATTAGCATGAACACATCGTGCAAGACAAAGACAATAAGAATTCCAGTTGTCTGCCCCTTATTTGGTTTCAATTCAAGAGTTTAATGACAAAATTTGTGTTGCTGCTTCAATTGGCCATAGCAACTAAATGAGGAAGTAAACTAGCTATCAGCACTTTATCACTATTTATTCACGCTTATACATATTCTCTAAACATTGTGAGAGATTAAATGTTTGTTGGTGAGACTGGGGATCTGTAGCATTCAAAACCAATAGTGATAACCTGGTGGTTAAGTCTCAGATAAGTTTCCATTGATTTCTTTTATTCAGAGTTTCAGCTTAGATGGTATCACTACCCCTCTTATAACTGAGGTAAATTCTGTAAACTTAATTACTAGATAAAGACGCTGGCACAGATGCTGTGGAATGCAAATTTGAATGCACTGCAATATTTGTTTCATAGGAGTTTGATCTTTTTTAAAGATTGGGTTTTTCAATTAAGGTGCTAGGAGAGGTCTCTAAAAATTCCTGAACATATAGAATTTAATCTGAATGAGTCTAGTTGCTATGGGACAGAAGCCTGATTTGGAACATGGATGTCCTTTGCTTTGGAGAAGAGTCTGATTTCAGTGACATTAATCTTCTAAAAATTGCTGCTGAAATCCTTTCTGATTCTATGAAGTGTGGAATTCACTCACTGTGGTTGAGCAGCGTGTAATGCGTTAGTGCTGGGGAATGCTGATTGGGAAAAATGGTACGGTGTAAATCATCTGCTCAGACTTGAATTTAGAATTTTTAAAGTAATTAAACCAAAATTAGCTTAGAATTGCATATCATAAAGCTGCACATTCTTTTCTTTCAAGAATTGTATTGGATATAACTTTCAGAGTGCAAATGCTTAGTTGTCAGTGACTCAGTGGGAGAGCTGCCTCCTGCCACTGGTCGATACTTTGGCAGGATACAAGAGCTATCCTCTGCTTCTGAAATCTTTAACAACTGGCTTTAATTATCCTGCGGTACCATAGCTGAGCTGTTACAGAGGACCATAGAGATTCATCTTTTTGTGTGATGAGTCCAGCTGGATTCAGAATGCTTTTCCATGACTAATGTTCTCTTACATGGAAATGTTTCTCATCAGAACTGTATTTCTCTCTGAAACATTTCTTTGTTCTGGAGCCAAGATTAATAAATATTTAAAAATGCTTCTGTCTTACTTCATAGTTTTGGGGAAGAACAAATTAAGTTGAATATAATCCTGGAAGAGACAGGAAAATAGTGGGATGAAGATTATGAAGTGTAAGACTGTGTGTGATGAGTACAGTTACCAGCTTGAAAAATTGGGAAGCTACCTGAAAAGGAAATGGAGTCAGCGTTTTAAGAAAAAATAATATCTCTCTGCTTGATTGTCTTACACAATATTAAAGAAATGAACTTTTTATTACCTTGATGCCTTCTTTCATACCTGATTTGGTTTCTTGTATCAGAAAAATACACCATTTTTCAATTATTGCAGTAAGCTATAGTTAATAGTTTAAATAAATAGTCAGAATGGTAAAAAATTTTGAAGATATGCTCATGTTTCAATTAACAAACTCTTTGATAGCCTATACTCTATGGCTGTGCAAAACAGATTACTTTGACAGGTATCTCTATTTGAGGGTATGATTAGAAGTAGGTTAATAAGCTGGTCAGCCAGTTTTGTGGCTCAAGAAGATTGTGTGATGCTAGTATCTTTCATTAGGTGGGATTTTGTTTTTATTTGCTTATAGAATTTTGGAGAAGGGGAAGTGCATCAAATAATTACAGCCATTTCAGATACAAGATATTTCTATTTTGCATTATGGCTGTTACAGCTTTGGCCATTGCCAAGACCTTAGATCTTCCCTTGTGTAACATATCTAACACTTTTATTTTCTACCTAGTCTTTAAGATTTTTAGATCTTTTATTAATCTCAGATGGACTTTCACTACCTACACATGCTATTATAACTGAAATATGAAATGTTTTGAAGCATTTGAAACATCGACAATAAAATATTTTCTGTGATATAATACTTCCTATATTTATTTTGTGATATGGTATCTTGAGGAAAATATTAAAAAATTAGTAAATGGGTAAAAGTCTTAACTTTGGTCTTATAGTGCGAGTTCTGATCTTGACCTGTATTCAGGACTGATGCAAACTTCAGAATCTGATCCAAAGCTACTGGAGAGTGTTAGAAGGTCTAACCCAAATCTTTTATATTGGTTGTGCATCTAACTCTACCTTAGAGAGAGTGCTATTTCTCATTTACCATAATATCTTGAAAAAAAGACATGCAGTCATTTTGGTTCAGTTCTTCCTTTCCTTTCTGGCCTAATATGATCCCAATGTGGCTAATAGGAGCAAGCTTTGAACCCCTCACTCTGTCTTCCCAATTCTCAGTGCATTTTTATTTTTGTAGTAGAATTTAAGCACCAAAGTGTTAGCTCTGGAGACTAAGTTCCTCTTAAAATACAAAGGAGAAGAATTCTTTTATTGAAATAAGTCCAGCTTGATGTTTAGCTTTTGTATTTGAAAATGTGCATAATGAAATTATGCATTTGCCAAATTTGAAATCCACATACTATTGGAGACAGTGTTTTTCTGACAGAAATTAAAGAACATTTGTCTGACTTTGAAGCAATATAAAGCCCTATGTTTAATTTCTACTTATTCTTCCTTTTACCAGGAGTCTCTGGTTTGTTCAGACAGAAACCTAGAAGCAGTTCCAGGTGAAAAGGTTCTGCGAGACAATAAGGAACAACGTGATCAACAAAATCGTCTGAAAGAAATAGATCATCAGCTGAAATCCCTAGAGAGAAATCTTGTAAGTCTCCTCTTTTTGTCATATTTTTTTCCACTCAGTTTGAAAACTGTGGAGTTCATTACATTCCATGTGTCTTAAAATAAAATCCAGTTCTGCAACCTTGGCTAAACTCCTGAAGGAATCCCCAAAGTCTCAGAAAGATATTTTTCAGTAATGCTTCCTATTACTGTAGTGTCTTTCAAAGTGAAAGAAATCACTGTCCTCTGTTCCTCCCCAGGGGGGAATAGCATAAACAATCATATAGAAATATATCCTAAAAGGATTTTTTTTATGACTCATATAATTCAGTGTTCTTTGAAGGACCAGGTCTGGTGGGAATGTTGTATACACTGAATTATTTTGTTATTTAGTCTTGATGAATTAATTTAGTATATTTTTGTAATTTTCATTTAATACATTAATCTAATGGCTGCAAGGTCCTTTAAAATAGGAGCATATAAGTAAAATGGTAGTAAAAACCCATTACTGTTTTAGAATACGTACATCACATCTCATTACCACTTTGAGTAAAACCAAGTAGGCAATTTAAAGTCCAAGAGGATCCTGCTGTTAACCTAATAGGCAGAAATCATGTTTATTTCTAAGTCACAGGGCCAGGACTGACAAACCAAAACTTATGTGCTTCTCTCAAGTAATACAATCCTATTCTCTTTCAGTGAGTATAATTTATTACATTACTCTCAAGTTACAATAAAGAAGTTTAACTAAAAAATAGTTACAGGGGCACCTCAAGGACTTGAGGGAACTTTTTACTAATTTTTAAATATACATCGTAAGTGCGCTCTTTGGTCTGTGCTGAATGAACAGCCTATGAAGAAAAGAATGAGAGAGAAAATAAATAAAACATTAAAAAGCTCAGGTGAATTCAAAAGGAGAGTCCTAAGATGATACAGTTGTTAGGTTTTTTTGGTCTGAAAGCCAGTGTTGGTATTTGATTTTATGTTGGATCTCTCACAGATCTTCTTCAGACTACAGGAAGAAAATCTCTTTCCTTTTTTTAAATTTATTTTTAATAATTTTGTACAAAACTTTGTAAGGTTTGTCTTGCTCAGGTGAAGTCAAGAATGAAACTGCTGAAGACTCGAAAGATCATTACTGAGCTGGCAGTAGTGGTTAAAACCTGTGAATATATGCATATTTTTAAGATGTTAACATCTTTGTTTAGTGTGTAATTTTAATGCTTTAAGAACACTTTGTTTCTCCATAGAATGTGCTATGTGGAGAAGACCAAGTAGTATAGTAGTGTGTGAGAGACTGAGGTGACATGACAGTTTCCATGGGTAACCTGATGAAGCTGGATTTTTACTAGGAAACCCCAAATATTCCAGTAGGTTAGCATAAGTATAAGTAATTGACATAAAAGACACGTGCAAATGAAGAAGGTGGTGATTGTGAATAGTGAGCATGGATTTACAGAGGGTAAGTCATGCTTGACTGACCTGTATTGCCACTGGTGAAATGACTTGATCTGCTCTGTAAGCTGGAGGGCAGGGCTGCAGCTCACTGAGAGGGAGAATGGAGGAGTGGGCTGACAGGAACTGTATGAAATTTGTAGAGGACAAATGCAGGATTGTGCATTAGAGAGGAGTAACTCCCTCTCTGGTGCAACATGGAGCCAGGCTGGCCAGGGAGCAGCCCTGCTGAAAAGGACCTGACATCACTGTGGACAACAGACTACCTGTGAGCCAGCAGCATGTAATGAAGGTTAACAGCATACTTGGCTGTATCAGCATGAGCAGAGCCAGTAGATTAAGGGTATTCATTAGACTGTGAGTTAAAGTATTGCATCTGGTTTTGGGCTCCCTAGTAAAGAAAGGTGTTGACACACTCCTGACCATGTTCAGCAGAGATGAAGCAAGGCAGCAAGTTCAGCCACCAAGATGATTTGGGTCAAAAGCATTTCACCTGAGGCGCCGAGGAGAGTTGGTTTCTTTAAGCTGAAGAGATTTCTCAGGTGGACCTAACAGTAGCTATCCAAAAGCAAAGAGGACCTTACAGAGGAGACAGAGCTGCAGTGTCTTTCTTGAGTTACATGGTAGGAGAACAAGACACAATGTAAATTGAAACGGGGCCTCCAGAAGGTTTCATGGAGTGATTGTGAGATCTCCATCCTTGAAAATTTTGCAGACCTGACTGGACAGAGCTGTAAGGCATTTGATCTGATCACAATGCTGACTCTACTTAGAACAGTTTGGATTAGAGACCTCCTGACACCCTTCCTCTCAAGTCTAATGTTTTTTTTTTCATTCTGAAAGGAAAAGGATCAATAATTTTTATGTATTTCTCAGGTGGTGATCTTTCTTTATCACCACTACATTAAAGGGAAATGTATGGGGGGCAGTGGTTTTACACTAGAGAAGGGTAGACTTAAGACTGGACATTTGGAAGAAGTTCTTTACTGTGAAGGTGGTGGAACACTGGAACAGGTTGCCCAGGGAGGTTGTGGAAGCCCCATCCCTGGAGATATTCAAGGTCAGGCTTCATGGGGTTCTGGGCATCCTGATCTAGTTAAAGATGTCCCTGCTTACTGCAGGGGTTGGAGGGGGACTAGATGACCTTTAAAGTTCCCTTCCAACCCAAACCATTCTATGATTCTATGAAAAATAGTAATCTAAAAAATAAGGAAGTGCATCTGGGAACAGTATGATAGTCTAGAGCAGGCCTGTGAAATGCAGTGGGCTGCTGGCTCATTCCACAGCTGTGTGTTGTAGAAATGTGTTTCTTACATATAGCTGATTTTGATGTTTTTTCACATAGTCATGAAAACTTTAATACATGAATTTGTTGTTTCAGACCAGAAATCCATGTATTCAACTTTTGGTTTCTTGAGGTCTTTATTAATCAGTAGGCTTACCTTCAGCAGTCATCAGTTAGGTCGAGTACTATTCCAGTTACCTTCTATGAGTCCCCGCTCAAAGGATCTCTAGTGTGGATGAAAACCTTTGTGATTCAAATAGCAGTATAACCACAGTGGTGTAATCTGTTACTGGTAGCACTTCTGCTACAGTTGCAAAAACTTCAGCCACTTTCTGCACATGCAGGGTTTATGCTGACAGTGCTGGAGCTGCACAGCCAGCATGATAGACTTCTAGCAGGTTTAAAACTATTTTGGATACAACTACATGCAGAGCAGTTTTTTGTTTGGGGGGGGAAAAAAACAATGCTAATTGACACAGTCTTCTTGATGTCAGTTAATTAGACATACTTATGGCATAGGGGAGCAAAGACTTCAGACAAGGAGACAGTTATTGCTTTAGAGACTCTGTGTCTGTGTGTGTGTCTGTGTGTGTGTCTGTGTGTGTGTCTGTGTGTGTGTCTGTGTGTGTGTCTGTGTGTGTGTCTGTGTGTGTGT
>JANIJG010023905.1:23004-33901 GCA_024611175.1 Megaceryle torquata | reverse complement strand
GAGTGATGAGGTCTCCCCTCAGCCTCCTCTTCCTCAAACTAAACAGACCCAACTCCTTCAAATGGTCCTCATATGATTTATTCTCCAATTTAACCATAACTGAGCTACTTTCTTAAATATCTTTATTTATAAATGTCATTTGACACCATCAAACAGATTCTTACTGGAAATGTGTTTTGTCTTAGATGATGACAGAATTAATGAAAACTGATTTTGCTTCTCTTCTCTTATTATTCTTTCAGTATATCCTTTGTCACACTCTCTGTCCTCTCTGACCTCAACAAATAGGATATAAGTGTTCTTGTATTTACTACTTTTTTTTTTTTTATACTATGCCATGCATTTATCTGCTCCCTGACCTCTTCCCACCATCACATCTAAACCAGGTTGCATGTATCCACTTGCATTGAGCGGCCCTTTTTCATTCCTTCTTAACTCCCCTTTCTCTTAGCCTGTCATCTTTTAGTTCATGGTTGAGATAAATACATGGCTTCAAAGCAAGACAGTGCCCTTCATCACCTATTTGATATATTTTTCAAACAATTATGTCTTGCTTCCCTCATGCTTAAAGCCTTTTCAGGAATTCCCTTTCAGTGAATTGATGAGGATTGTGTTTCTGGTTGAAAATAGTCAAGCTTATTGGTTAGTGGAGTTTCAGTGTTTCCCTGATATTTGACTACCTGTATATATGTAGATTTTGTATCAATATACTTAGTGGTTTTGTTGGGATTTTTTCTTCTTTCCCTTCCTGTTTTTAGACATCTCGCATCACAGTTCAATACAATGACTGTTTTTTTAGCTGCAGTGGTATTAAAATACTGATTCATGATTTCTCTGGTTAGTACAGGTGTTCACCACATAAATTTTCATCACTGAAGTGTGAGTGTCCTTTTAAGGTGAGAAGAAGATGTTAACTTGTTGTTACTTGTCTTTATTGGCAAATTGAGGAGTTAGCACTGTTCTTTAATCTCTCTGTAGAAAAGCAGCTTTGTTTTTGTTGGCCTATTTGCACTGTGTGAATTACAGAGAAATAGTCAGAGAAGAGCCTCTGTTTCTTTGCATGTGTTGTAGGGGAAGGCTCTGTTTCTACTTTGCCCCAGGATGTCACGTTCAAAATGAGACGAGAAACAACAGGGCTGCTGTAGAGGAAAACTGCAACAAATACTTAGGTGTAGTCTATTCTTTTATGGGTGAATATTAACACCTGGATCATTTGATAAATAGCATATAAGTGCATCTTTCCATCTAAGGGTTGATGATTATGTAACTTAGAGTCTGCGATAAATATCAATGTAGGCTTTTTTGGCTGTAAATTTACCTTATGCGCATACGTCTGTATGCCTGCATGTACAAACTCTGTAGCAGAGCTTTAATCTTTTCTTAAGACATGTTAATGTGTTAGGCTGGGTTGGATATGCAATCAAACAGCATCTCTAAAAGTGAGGATGTACAGCACTTACCAGATGCACAGAGTGCTGATACTGTTGTAAAATACATCAAACTGTCTGACGGCCACATGAGACTCCTAAGCCAAAAATGTCTTAAAGATTGTAGCAGCGTATGTCTTTAAGTATAAATATTTGTAATATTGGTGTTGACATCTTGTGTATTTCACTTCAAACTATGCAAGTGTTTACATATATTCACCTATAAAAAGGCGGTAGCATTAAAGAAAGAAGTTATTTTTGGTATGATTCCTAAGAGTGTACAGATTCCATTAAATCAATAGATACAACAAACTGGTGGCATATGTGACAAATCTGATAAACAGACCTTCACGGCAAACCTTAGTTGAAAGCTTAGGGTATTCTGATGTTTTTTTGGCTTTTAGAAACAATTTCCTGAGGTGACAATAGCAGCATTTCTAGCATGAATGCAGTACCTTTCTTTTCAGATACATTGTAATCCTGTTTAGAGTCAAAGTTGGTTTGAGAAAAGCTTTGAAAGTTTTGTCTCATTGATATAATTTAATTGCACAGTCTATATTTTAGCTATGCTGCACAGTGCAGTTCAGTATCAAAAAAATACATGGGAAGTTGGGATGTCCCTTCTCCAGAAAGTCTTCAATTAAAATATTCCTTCTCATTAGAATCTGAGGAGCTCAGGGCATATAAACTTTTGATGGAAAAAATAAATAGATGTCTAACATTCTGCTACTGAGTATTCCTACTGGCTGCCAGTTTGGCAGAGTATGGGCATCTCGTGGCCTATCTCATGCCTAAGTCTGTTTTTTAATCCCCAGACTGAGCATTCCTTTGTCCATGGGCTCTGTTTGCTAGACATGTTCAGAAGATGCCAATACACCCAAGCAGCCATAAGTACAAAGCACATTACCAGTCATGATCAAGATTAAGATGCTAACTTCCTAGGTTGCATTTCTGAAAGAAAATGGGCATCGAGTACTCCTCCATTTTCTTCAACCTCAACAATTTCATCTCAGTTGCTTTGTCTCTGATTTCCTTCATACAAACCCTACATAATTTGTTTTGTAAATTTGAGAGGAAGGAGTACATTGTCTCTCCAGTGGCAAAACTAAGATACTCATCCAGGAGCACAAAATTCAGGGCCAAACCACAATAAGTTAGAAGGACAGTATTTCTCTAGCCCACTGATGGGTAGGATGCTCCTCTGGAAGAAAAGAGAACATTCTGAGCATTGCCTATACAGACTTTGATTCTCTCATGCAAAATGCATAAACAGATTATTGTGTGTGAACTAAGGACTTCCCTTTTGCAGGTGGCAGTATCATTGTTGATCTAAATTAATGATTTCTAACACTATTAATTTTGTTTTTCCAAGTGCTTTGTTTCAGGGCTGTAGTGAAGAGTTTCTATTCAGACTTGCCTATATCATTGTCACTGATGTCTACCGTTGTGAAAGGGGGAGGTAGGTTGAAACTTAACTTTCTGGGCATGTACTTTTGTAACTGAAGGGCAAGAGTAATTGTCATCGTGCAAGCTGATTGCACAGAACTGAGAGGCATAGCCAGATACTTTGTAATAAATCTTTAATGCAGTGCTCTGTTTCTGAGAGAAGCAGTGTTGTAGGTTGGTTTTTTTGTTGTTGTTTGTGTGGTTTTTGTTGTGTTTTTTTGTTTGTTTGTTTTGTTTTGGTTGGTTGGTTTGTTGGGTTTTTTTCTGGTTTAGATTCGGTTTTCCCCTTTCCTTTTCCCTATTATCTCTCTATTTTGGCACTGTTCTGCTTACAACTACTGAGAAGTGTAAGTTGATACATGATACTGCATGATAGTGGTCATTCCGTGCAAGTTTTCACTTCTAGAGTACTTATTTATGGAAATATGCTTACTAAATGGTTTATTAATTTTAGGTTCAACTGTTCAGGTAATACCTAAAGAAGAGGCCTATTATAATAAGTTGACATTGGAAGACTGAAGATACTGACTGGGCTTTGTAAGAAATGTTTTATGACCCATTTTAATTTTTCTACTCTGCCAATTTTATTTAGGAGAGAATAGGTTTATCTGAATTCTTTCCACAGATGTCCCACACTTGTAAATTATTCCTTTAAGAGTACTTGCACTATATCTTCATTGGCTCTTTTTTCCTTACAATTTAAAGACTAAAATTGTAGTCAGTTCTTTTTCCAAAATGCAAAAGGCAGTCAAAATGAAACACCTCCATACTAAGAATATCCCTTTGTATGCCCTCTGTGACTGCCCTTTTTTAGAACCCCTTCACATTCTTCATGTGGTTGTCTTAACTTTCTGACATGCAGTGGGCTCCCTGTCCCTTTCTCACAGGATCTAGTAATTGTCATATCTTGGTCATAAAATCTTTTCTGCCTGGACTATTGATAGGCTTTGGTTAGAGGGTATTTAGTTTTCTTCTGAGTGAATTTATCTTCTTTCATGCCTTATTTCCAAACTAGTGTAACTCTACTGTGGGGTGTGTGTGTATATATATGTATTGAACACTAAACAATATTTGTTGCTAAAAAGAGTATTTTACTCTAAATGTTATGGTTTCATTTTCTAGGATGTTCATGGGGGTGAAAAAAGATTAAAACTGGATAACTGCTTATACAAACATGAGCATGCGGTTGTAGCAGACCTTCTTTCTTCCTATCTGCTTTTATTCCTGTAAATCAAAGCTTTCCTTCAAAGAAATCTCAAGGAAAAGTGGTGTCTCTCAGCAGGGAGTCTTCATTCTACAGGAAACAAACATTTTGTGCCTGTCCTCTGCTATTGGCTTAAGTGAAACAGAAGCTTATTAAGAGACTTCTCGTGATTGATAAGGAGCAGTCAGCAGGACTTCACCTTTTTGTTGAAGCCATGTGTATAGATGTTGCAATTTCATAGACTCTCCTCATTGAAGAAGGTCTTGCCAATGTCAGCTTTTGCAGTTAGTGCTTTTTCTAATAAAAATATTTCCGAAGTTTCATATACTATAATAAGAAAGCTTGCATATAAATATAGCACATCTTAAAAGTTTCTGGATTTATCATATTTAGTAGGTATACCTGTGTAATTGGGAAGGTAATGACAGTTATTTATTGACAGAATTGTCACTCATGCAATATCTTGTTCTATTTTTTCCTTTAAGATAATTGAGTGGGGAAATAAAATCCACCATAAATACTGACAAGTGTTTCTGTTATCAGAATTTTTAGGCATAAATCTAGAAAGCAGTAATGAGGAAAGTGACTTTAAAGTGACAGCAACAAACAGCTAAGAATTTTTTCTGTAAAAAAAACCCAAACAAACAACAAACCCAAACCCAAAAAATAACTGTGATGTTTTTGGTGTTGTATACAAAGGAAGGCACTGTGGCCTATGTTTGTAAGAGTAATTTCAAACATGGTGTGGTAACAGATTCAGGGTACTTTCTCAGAAAGGCATGTCTTTAACTTGAACTTCTATAAACATGAATTATGTGATTTCAGGAAATGGCAAAAGTCAGTCTTGTATGGAATTGGATATTACGGACTGATTTGTGGAGAAATATTAGAAATAATAGGTATGTGTATTTGAACTCTTTATGAATGATACACCAAGTGTAACCTGTAAATAAGATCTGGAGTATACGTATGAAGTGCTGAGAGAAATGTGTGTAATGAACTCATGCAAACAATCATGCAAATAAATGTCTTTTCAGTTGTTAAGTAGTAAGAAAACTGAATTCCAGTGTTTGAAGTTATTGTATGAATAACTTTGACAGCTGGTTTATTTTGTTTCATTACCAAGTGACGTCCAGTGACAGTCTAGTTTTTGAAGGCAAAACAGTGTTGCTTGGTTTTGAATGGATACATCTATCAAATAATTTTGGTTTGGAGGAGGAGGGGTGAGAATTTGTGCCATGTGAATTAATCTTTTTAGTATAAGTTCTGATACAGAAATGGCCTTTTAACTTTTCTTTATAATATTTTTTTTTTAATTTACTCATACTTCCTTATCTGAAAGTTTAGTTTTAAAACCTTTATAGTGGAATGTTTCTAGTTTGTTTATGAAGCTTTGGTACTGAAGTTAGGAGTTTAAGGTGCAATATATTAAAGCTAAAGAAATATAGCATAGTATTGGAAACTGAATTGATAAAATCAGTGGGAAAATCAGCTGCAAATTTAAATTTCTTATGCTAATGACACAGGGTTTTTACCATAAGTTAATAAGATAAATTAGCACGTAACAATAGAATAAATCTGTAGGTATTGGATTGCTGGCTTTTTTTTTTTTTTCTCCCTGTAATGCAAGTGTTGTTTCTTAAGAGGATGTTCTTAGGAGAAAAAGTAATATCTGTATCTTGCTTGTTTTAATACCAGGGGTTCACATAGAGAGAAAAGTGAGTGAGCAAATCTTTTAATTAACCCCCACGATTATGCATCATGCCCTCTTCATTAAATAGATCTAACAGGGAGAAAAGCCAGTTGTTTCTAATAATTTTCTAGTGCTTTTGTGGTTTGTATACTTCAGTGTTCTGAAGGTCGGATAGAACTACCAGACCATAAAATCCAGCCAGCGAGAGATTGGGAGCTAAGAGAGCTCAAG
The DNA here is from genome assembly GCA_024611175.1 of Megaceryle torquata. Taxonomy (NCBI): domain Eukaryota; kingdom Metazoa; phylum Chordata; class Aves; order Coraciiformes; family Cerylidae; genus Megaceryle; species Megaceryle torquata. The sequence goes on along the minus strand of JANIJG010023905.1, from coordinate 27,900 downwards.
GATTTATTAAGTGATGTGAAACTCTATTGTTTTGTGCATGTGTTACATAATTGCTGTCAATGCAAGGCTGTTAAAATTCCCTGCTAGTAATAACACGAATACCATTTTATAGCTTCAAGAGGAGATAAAAGAAGTTTCTTAGTCAGCACTTCAACAATATCACAGCACATGTCAGTTTTATTATTCTGGGGCCTTCAGTTTTGGCAGATGCTCTCCATTCTGGCTGTGGTGTGGTAATTACCATATAAATTAAGCAGTGAAATAAGCTGAGTGCAGCCTTATCCCTGCTGCCTGTAACCAGGTTGCAAGTACTGCAGTGTGAAACAGGCATAATTCAGGCTGATTATATTTAGAAGGCCACATTTTGAAATGCTGGGCCTTTATCTTTATTCAAGTCAATTTTAAAAGTAAATTGAAGCTGTTTAGTTGCTGTGCAAACAGAAGGATCATTCTTTCTCCACAAGGTACTCTCCATAATAGCATTCCAGGAATTAGTTTAATCCATCCAGGTTTGATTCATAGCCACTAATTATGTTTCAGCATACATTCTAATGCTTCAAATTGTATGTGTCCTTACTTTAATGAGTTGTAACTAGTCCTTAAATTGGGAGCTTTGCACTTTTCTTTTATATCTAACAGGCTTTACTTTGGATTTTATGGGATTAGACTATTATGGCAAGTCTAGGAAAGTGAGCTGAAATGAGTGGATTTTGTTTTCTTTTGCTTTGTGGCTGTGTGGGTTTTGGTGTTTTTTTTTTTTTTTGTTTTTTTTTTTATTTAGTTAATTCTGCCCATTTGGGAAGCCTTGGAAATTCGTAAATCAAGAGTCCAAATGCAAAGTGATCGGTGATAATGATAAACCAGGCATTTTCTTCCATGTGTAAGTAACAGCATGTGTCAAGAGTGGGCAAAGAAAATAGATGATGTGAGCGACTGATGCTTTTTAAAATCAGAAAAATTGTGTTAGAAAATAAGTCTCCAAAGAAAAATAATGTATTACATAATTTATTTTTTTTTTCTGGTGTTGTACTATAGAAGCCAAAGCATTTTAGAGAACTGGATATGTTATGAATGGTGTAGTGGACACAAAGAAACATGTCCAGGGTCTTGGTGAGCTGGTGACGATGTTGATGATGTAACTGCAATCATTTGATTTAAATACTACTACTAACTTTGGTGTCATAGAAAGAACTAGAGCAGAAACTCAAGCCATTGGTATTATACTTCAGTTAATTATTTTGCTTTACTAGACTATTTTCTCTCTAGATAAAATGTGAATCTGCAAAACTGCTGCTTTAGTAATAAATACTGATCTTTTAACAAGATGAAAAGTAAAATAAGGGATTTTGATTCTTGTGGTTATTTCTCACCTCTGAGGTATAAGTTACAGGGTAGAACTTCAAGTTATTACATTTATATTAAGTATCTTTATTATATTTAAACCAGAATCAAATTAGAGTTACTATTATCTAAATTCTCAGGGTACTTTTGGAATAAAACCTGTTTTCCTGGTTTTGGTGATTTTTCTTAACGTAGAGCATTTGGATTTTCTTTAACATTCTTGACATGTAACTAGCAATGTAAACAGTGAAAAAGAACTGAAATAGTAGGACTTCTTAATTTTTAATATCAGAACTGTATTTTATAGTAGAAATAAACAATGCCTTAATCAATTCTAGCCCAGCTAATTTTATTATTCCTACTTAAACTTCTCTTTGGTATCAGGTGTCTCTTTCTGACAGTTTGATGTTTGGTTGGGATTTCTTTCTTTACATGTTGCTCAATAATTCACTTATTTTTCTAACTGGCAGTTTAGGTGGTTTCATGCAGCGCTTCAGTGTCATTTAGAAACAAAGGTGCTGCCTAAAAATAAGCTATTATTTGAATAGCTTGGGTTTGAGTTGTGAAATTTGAATTGTTAAATATTAGGGCAATCTTTGTGGGCGTACTGAATACATTTTTGATATGGTTAAACTAGAAGAGGCACCTCGGATCTACCAGGAAGATGGTACATGACATTAAATGACTATTTCTGGTTTGAAGGATCCTGTCTTTCTTTTGTAAGTCCTTTCTGAGGAGGAGAGGAAGTTAGATAAACCATTAAAATAATTATTTGCTGTGTGTACTTGCTCTGTGCATTGTTATTAATTCTTACTATATAATTACCTTAATTAGGGCTCTTTTGTATTTGCATTTTCTTAGTGATTAAATCAATTAAGACATGCTGTAATCCCACAGAATCTTTAGAGAATTCATGGAGGATCATGCGTGGTTATTACCTGGGCTGAGTAACTTTAAAATTTGATGCTACTTGGTTTTAATACGCAGACCATTCAGTAAATGCTTAGTTTAGCAGTCATGTGTGGAATGTCTGGTTTGGTAAAACCTTCGTGAAAGTATTTTCTGTGCTTGACAGAAATCTGGGAAGAGAGCTAACAGTGGATAAAAGCAATGAATTGATACTGAGAATATGGGAAGACCTTGGTTAACCATTAGATATGTGTTACAGTTTAAAGTTTGATACACTGGTGAGCTTGTTTCACAAGCAAATACAACAAAACAACTCCAGGGTACTAATTATATTATACTACTTGACTTATTATCTGGATTTTTGCCAGGTGGAAAATTATTAGGCTAAATCTTACTTGTACTTTCACAGTTGACCTCCCTGTAATCCTGTAGAGGAGGATAAAAACAGCAAACCCACAATCAGAAAACATGGGAAGTAATATTTGGGGGGGGGAAATGCATTTGAGTATTGGCAAATAATATTGCTTGTAGAAAAACTGCATTCTACCACTGTCCTTCGCTCTTGAATGCTAATTCACACCTTTACCTGTCATTCCTTTACCAAAAGGTTTTATAAATACAAGTAAAATACTTATTACACCTGATGCTATGGCACCGAGTATTTGTTGTGAGTATCCAAGACACTGGTAGAACTTATTACAGTAACTCCAGGGGCTGGATTATTTGGAAAGTACTCTTGATAGTTTAGCTGTTGCTTTTCCTCTCTACTGTCCCTTAGACTTTTTATTTGTATTCTGTTTATTCTTATTTCTACTGCTTCTCTTTGCATTTCATAGTGTGAGTGGACTAAGCAAGGCAATGGTAGATCTCAGCCTCTACTTGTAGAGCTAGGATGCTACCACCTATGGTTCTGTGCATTTCCTCTGGTGTTTAGTCAGTTCTGAATGTGGATTAATATTGTTTACTTTTGTAAATTCCACTGAGCATGCAAATAACTGAAAATAAATTTTACTGAGAGGACAGCAGGGTTTAATGTGCACTTCTAATCCTGATTTATAATTTCCCCTCATTTTGTTTCTAGAACACAGCATGGAGCAAATTAATTTGCCCTAATATTTAACAATTCAATTTGTTCTTAATCTTCTCCATTTTAAACCATTTCCGTGGTTTACCTAGTAAGAATTTACTAAAGTTATTGTAAGCTGCCCGGTGATGTGAAAATTCACTAACTATATGAACTTCGAGGTTAGGTTAAATTAAGTAGTGTTAATATACACTTTTGGTACAGGATACCACAATCTCATGCAGAAATACAGTGAACTTGTCTATATTTCGATGAAAGCTAGAGAGAATGTGTTAATTCATCTCCATACATATTTAGGCTTTACTAGGTCATTTTCCCGTCAAAAAGAAAAAAAAAAATTCTGTAAAAAAGGCTATGCTTCTCCTCTAAATGTGACTCAACGTGATACAGACAAAAGGAAGCAAGCTATACAATGTAAAGATGGGAAGGACTTTGATCTCTTTAATACGATGATGTTTTTAATGTAATGTCTTTATTAAAAGTTTTAAAGAGGGTAGAAGCAAGTAAAACAATGTAGTATAAGAACAATATCATATGCAAGATTGAAAAACACCTTGGGTTCGTGGGGTTTTTTTGTTTGTTTGGGGTTTTTTTGGTTGTTTGTTTGTTTGTTTGTTTTTTTCTGGTATAGTGAGATAAGTTTTGAATTTAGTGATTTTAAAAATTGCTGGGGCAGAACTAACTAAACATTGTCTATAGGACAGCATTTCAAGTGTAGTCTAATTAATCATTAACAAAACTTTGTGACATGAATGCCCCCTGCAATGAGGTTACTTCATCTAGACAACAGCCTGTTGTCAGCCACAGCTGAAAATTGTAGGTAGTTTCTCCTTGGAAACAAAACATTCAATTCTTGGTTACCCCTTTTTTGAAAGGGGGGGGGGGGCAGAATTAAAAATGATAAAAAAGAAAAAGAAAAAATAACTCTTAAATATTAATTTGGACTGAAATTACAGGAATGTTCTTTGAATTGTTCTTGCATAGCCATCTAGTGTAAAATGCTTGAAAGTAATTAACATGCATTTTTCAACCTGGTTAACTAGTATTACATTGGCACAAAAACATGCAGTCTGCAAATAATTAAACAATAACTGAAACAAGAACAAACTAGATTTCTCATGGTACTGAGATCATACTTTTGAAAGCTGATTTTTCTCTCGGCCTTTTTGGCTGAGTTTCTTTTTGCCAAGAAAAGGGAAGGCTGCCCAAAGTTCTCTGTATTGCCACATCCTACACATAGAATGGCTTGTCTTGAAAGGGACTTCAAAGATCATCTGGTTCCATGAATGCTGCTGTACAGAAAGCCAAATGGTTTCTTGCATGTTGCTCTACCCTAAAGGTTTTAACTATAAATACAAAGAGCTAGGCAGGTGTCAGGTAAGTTCAGAGAGGGAGATTCCTTGCATAATGTCATTTGTAACTCCATACATTAATTTTTTCCATAGGTATTTAATATCTACCCCCCCCCCCCCCCACCCCCACGCCTACAAATTTCGGTTAGTAGCGAATTACAACACACCATCTTCCTTTTTTTCTAGATACTTATATGAACATAATTATTT